>JAPYZA010006755.1:0-24415 GCA_030522685.1 Eupelmus azureus
CATATCGAATTAAAATTAAAAGATTCTAGGCAGCTAATTCCAAGTGATTTTTAATGCTGTATAAATAGAGTCTGTGATAATAAATATCAAGAGTAATTAAACAAGTGAAGAGGAAAAAGCAATAGACTTTCTTGTTCTCTCATCACTCCTTCTGCAATCATGAGCCCGGTTAAGCGCAGACTAATGCGAGTCTATAGCTCATCAGTAAAGACTTCAGAAGAGGGTATTTGAGACTTCTAGAGGAGTCTGTAATCGCTCTTGCTCTATGATTGCAGAAAAGGTCGATGAGGCTGTTGAAATTATACAAAAAATCTTTGCAGATGTTATCAACTTTTTTATGATGGATAAGCTTTATAATTGTTTGTATACTAAAAAAAAAGAATTCCTGAAATCATAGAAATATTTTCTTCATTAGTACGAAATAAATATTTGTTCAATTTATTTTTTAAATAATTATTCATTTAAAATAAGTTTATTTTTTTAAATAAATGTTTATATAGTACTCTTGAAAAACATAACTGTTTGATTTTACATTTTTTCTCATTTTAATTAATTTTATACTACGAAACATTTAAATAGTTGTTTATACTTTTAAAATTGTTTAAAAGGCTTATTATCACTTGATTAATTACTTAGCAGATTAATAGCCGCTAAGGAAAGCTAAAAGCCTCTCGTAGTAAAGTCGATAAATTGTAGTTCTATCATTTCCATTAAAAGTCTCTGGACAGTAATTATCGAAATCAAGTACTTTTTAATCAATGATCTGCAAAAGAAAAGAGGAAGAACTGCTCAATGCATTAGGTAGTTTAATTTTTATTATAAAGTCGTAATTATAATTAGGCCGTATTAGTAATTTTTTTGAGTATACATAAAGTAATATAAATTGAAATAAGAACAAATCATATCAGTTTTATAAAAATCATTTTAAATTAAAAATAATAATAATAATATGAAGTTTCTCAATGATAACGGCTGCGTTTTCAATATAACGCAGAACTAGATATACAATATTATTTTGAAGGGAGTTGCCACTTAATCACTGTAACTGATGTCGGGTACGCTGTAAATCACGTCTTCTGTTTCATGATGCATGCATGCATTAAGGTAATTGTTCATTTAAGGGGCAATCTTAGTGATTACCGGTAAGCGTTAAATTATTTTCAATGACGTTAGTTACCTTAGATTTATGAAACAGCATAGATGTGGAACAAATTTTTAACATAATCTTTAAACTAATCGGAGAATGATAAAAATGTTTTCAAAGTTGATAATACAAACAAAATATCGCAAATGGAGTACTGATTTATTCTAACTTATAATGAGCTGAGTTTTACTACAATTAAGTATATTTTTAATTCATTTTTTGTAAAAATTGATGCATTTTAACTTTTAAAAGGGACATGTTAAAAACATTCAAAATATTGACAATATTTATTCTATGGTAATTTCCTGAATAATTAATAATCTTATCAATTATAATACTCATTAGCTTGAATATTCAAATTTTTATTTTAAAAAGAATTTCAATACTGCCAGAAACACGAAAAAAATAAAAATTATACAGTGTTTTAGATATGCATTTATCTTTACGTATAATCTCATTAACATGACGTAGAATGGAAACTTAATGTTAGAAGAAATGTTTGCAAACTAATCTTGTTACTATAATATTTACTTCAGGAAGTAGAAGTTTAATTGTGGTAATATCACTAACATTATGAAAGTATTAGTGTAGTTTACATAATAGTACACTGTCCGATCATAACTTTTGTTAAAATCTTTCCTTTATTTACAGAGATTAATTTCCATAAATTAATATATCAAGAACAATAATTTTAATAATGCATGAGTTCTCTTATATTATATAAACCGTATATATAATTAAAGTCATTTAAAAATTAACAAATGCATGTGACGAAGTTTTACGGTGTATTGAATAGATGTTCGAATTGTTATATTTAATATTCATTCTCATTGAACAACTGAAAAATATTAATAATACGTTAACGAGAAACGGTATCTGAATATTACGATTAATTAAAATCAGAAAACAAACAATATTGATTTTCAATACTCCGAACAAAACTGACTACATGATTTATAACAGCAGCGATGCAGAATTTGTTGAATAATAATATAGTGCAATTCATATTAGTGAATGTTTGGAGGGTTCAGAGAAAAATGAAATGGAATGAAAAAAGTTTGTATTATTAAAAATTAAAAATTACTGGTTTAATTCTCCTCGGGTTTTGTATCATCCAAAATTTAGTTACATAAAATTATATATTGTTTTTTAAAAGTAATTGCTAGTGCTAGTAACTAGTCAGCAGAGAAACAATTGTCATAGCTTGAGTAAAAATTAACAGAAAAGGACAAATAATTAAGTGTTAAATAGCGCAGTAATCAAAGAGAAATGAAAGGATAAAAGTAAAAAGTGTAAATGAAAGAATAAGCGTAAAAACGTGAAATGAAATAAAAGATAAAAAGTGAAGTATGGAAGCAAGGACTCTGCAACCAAGTGATAAGGAGTCAGGCATATAAAGTATGACATTCAGAAATATGAAGAAAAGTACGTTTTAGTATATTAGAGAAGATAATAAGAGAGGTGCGAAGAATAAAAATAATATGATATATACAGTAAAGGTATATACTATAGAATATACCTAAAGGCAGAAGTGCTAAATAAAATTAATAATGAAATGGAAAAAGGTAAGGAAGATAAAGAGAGAGTTGAAAAAAGTAGAAATTTGTATCGTAAAAGTAGAAAACGTAGAAAAGAGAAAAAAGCTGATAGAAAATAAAAGGATATGGAAAGATAAATATTAACTAAATATTCAAAATAAAGAAAACAAAAGATGATTAGGTGTGGAAAAAACAATTAAAGAAACGAAAGAACTGAACGAACATTAGAAGAAAATGAAAAAGAGAAGAAGAAATAATATTACGATTACTGAACAAAAAGACGTGGATGTTTAGAAAATGAATTGGAGAAAGAGAGTCAAAGAACATGTCTCGGGGAAAGACTAGATGTAGATATAGAAATAAAGAGATTATGAAAAATAAGCGGAACAAATATAACAGGAACAGAACTACGAATCGATAATGGCACGAAATGAAAAGAAAGAGACATACAAGAGAATATAAGGAATACAACGAGATAGGTAAGAAAGCTGGCAAAGACAGAATAAAAATAAATCACATAAGACTATATGTAGAAAGTGAGAGATGGATTTGTGGTGATATAAAGAACAACTTAATTAGGAAATACGCAATCAAATAAAACGACAATTGGAAAGAAAAATCAGAAAGAGGAAAAGACTAGCAGTCCGTCATCTGGAATATATGCTGATGGAAAAATTGAATATGAACAACAAATAGAACATTAGACGACATTGAGTTAAATTAGTATTTAAAAAAATTAAAGTTATTACAATAAAAGATTTATTATTATTGCAATTATTATTATTTTTCTTACTATTGTAGTAGCATTATTCATTTTTATTATAACTTGTAAAAACGGCCTTGGTCATCGTTTACACTACGCCTTCTGTTATTTGTTGTAGAGATTAAAAAGCGCCATAAAAATAATCGAAAAAGAGTTACATGAAATGAAAAATTAATGGAAAGATGAACAGAGTTTTATCATAATCTATTTTAAATCTTTTGTGTGCTTCTCCTATTATCATTATTTCCTAACAAAACAAAAACTATATTTCTCCACTTTAACATAGATATTCGCCAACAAAGTTACCGTAACTCCAAACTAAACATATCATTGTTCGCAGCAAAATATTTGAGCACGCTTTTCAGCTCGCTCAAGCGTTCTCGTAAGCGAAGATTCGCAAAAGCTCTAGCGGAGATTAAGCGATAAGCATCGCGGGATCGGATTTTTTGCGCGCGCAAGCACACACACACACACACAAGGTTCTGTGAAAGATCGGATCTCGGCGCCCGTCTTGGCACACGTGCAGCTGCTGCTCTCTTACAGCTCGAAATGCAGAAAAGGCCACACAAGTGTGTACGTGCATGCGCGTACCGGAATCAATTGCCGTTGCCTTTTTCCAGCTGATGCGCTTATCAGATGAAAGCTCGTATACGCCTTTAAAACTGTTACGCGTTAGGAAAGCGAAAAATTCATTACTGATGTATCGAAGATTGAAATACTGTTTCGGATTGGTGACTGTTAAATTGTTTAATTGAATCGTAAATATCGATATGAACGAGGGATTCAATTAAGAAAGAAAACGCAAGGGAACCAGATGGAATGTAGGTCGCTTGGCATGCGAACAGAAAATTTTAGCTCTACCGATTATCCGTCGGCAAGAAAGAAAAAAAGACCTTACGTTCTGGCAGCATTGTAACAGTGTATAGAGAAAAAAAGTTTCAGGGAATCTACGTATGTAAAGTACCGATGACGAAATTACACAGAAATCGCGAGGCGCTGCGGAGCTGGCTTCTTGCGCACTAAAAGTTCAATAGGTCAAATTATGATGTAGGTCAGAGGTGCGCGCTGGTCCATTATGAAAATGTTTCGAGTCATCAAACCTCGTTGAAACAAAGCGTTCTGCTGTGCAGTGCATACCGTGCGTTTTTACATACGAAAATTTATAGCGATATCGGAAAAGAATTTGGCAACGTTGACGGCGGGCGAAATGGAAAAAATTTTGCTCGTTTTAGGAAAAATAGCAGGAAGATGAGGGGCATGTTTGCTATTTGCTGATCAGGCGTAGTGGAGGAATGGGCACGAAATGAAAATGTGACATATGCGCGGAGGCATCGTTTGGGAAAATTAATTTATAAATTAATTTTATGGTAATGGGTTTGACAACTACGTAAATAAAGTTCCAAATGCATGCATTCCAATAAGGACGGAATAAAAAAGCATAATTTGTGGAATGAAGGTTTCGCAGATAGTTTCAGGTTGAAAATTAATAAGCCAACTAGGACAGACTAAAGTTAATCAGATTCAGACTGAAGTTTCTTTTAATTTTTACCTCAAATATTCTGACTGAATGGTAAGTTTAAAATTAAAATACTTTAGTAAATTTTACATTTATAATAAAAGTACATATATTTTTATTTCTTAAATATCTCACTGTCAATGAAAAAATCGACATCAGTAATGCAGATTTTTTACTTTACAGAATGTTGCAAAATGTATTGTGCTTATTGGGAACAAACAGGAGTAAAAATTTCAACTCTTTCGAGAAAACACAAAAAATTTAAGTTCATCTTTAGTGTCCTAAATCCACTGAGACAATAGCCAGTTAAAAAGTACTTTAATCGATCTACAGGCGGGACGCTTGTTTACGACTCTTGAAACCACCAGTTTACATTCCGGTATGAGACATTTCCTCTCCATTTACAAGAGCGTTTTAGTGTGAAAAATGTGTTCACATTTCATAAAAATATCTATTTTTTTTCAAAATAGTGAAAATGTATGTTACGTTATAAAATTGTATTTTCACAAACGTAAGTTTCTTGGTAAACAAATGGAATTGGGATTCGAAAGTCATTAATTATCAGAATTTATGGATTCGGTGAAATCAATTCTAGAGACATTATAAAAATGAGTACTTATCAGAAGGTTTCTGAGTTACTAAATAAATACGATATTTCAACATCAGAAAAAGTACGGGATGACAAATGATAAAGTGTTAATTTGTTATTGATAAGTATTATTCGTAAATTACGTGATAGGTATAAGTAAGAAATGTGACAAGTCAATATTGTAATACTAGAGAAAAGAAAAACAAAAAAGTAAATGTAAATTAGATGGTATAGTACATTATTAATTTTTAATTAGCGCAGATAAACTAATTGCGGTTGAGAACAATTATTTCTTTTTATTATTTGCATTTTCCTTTATTTATTTAACTATATTAAAAGCTCATATCCTTACTATTAGCATTTCAAAAGCATTGATTTCAAATAAAAAAAGCAATACAAAATATAAGAGTGAAAGGAATCTTGTTTCAATGAAATGGATAGACTCAATCGGACTTGTAAACATTTCTTAGAGCTTGGAAAAATGGTATAGCTTTTCACGTTCGACGTACTACTCACTCCTGTTTGCCTATTTCGTTGGGGGTTACGAAGGAGGGTGAATTTAAAGAACCGTGTAGTAGAGGATGAAACGCAAGCACGAGGGTGGAAATAAGGGAATAGCATTCTTGAATGCGAAAAGAATTTTCATCTGTTTTTTTTAGAGGTGGCTGGTGTTTCGATAGTTTTATTTGTACTTTTAATAACAGTTTGCTAAAGAATTTTTGGAATTATTTTTGTATTATTTTGACCGAGAATGTAAAACTTAATATAAGAATTTGTTCTTGTTTTATGGTAAAAAATAAAAAAATTACTAGATTAAAAGAAAAACATTTATAAATATCAATATCAATAAAAAAAATTTTAACGAAACACCAAGTGTTTTGAATTTTTTATTCGATTTTGGATTCTAGATGATTTACTTTCTTTTTTGAATAATTTTATTAGAAATTATTTATATAAAAAATTCAAATTATCTAAAGCTACATTTTGTGTATGAACATTATTGAAAAATTGATGAAAATTTGCACGTTTTGGTAATTTTCTAATTATTATATAGTATTATAAAATAAATAAATTAAACTTCAAAAATGAAATTCGGATAAAAAGTAGTGTTTTGTTTAGTATTTTTCTATTGTTAACGATATCTAAGTACTTTTGCAAAATAAACATTTTGTTGATAAAATTTATTTTATTTTCATCTTTTTATGAAATAGACAAAATACGTTAAGAATACAGAAAATTACCATTACTAGATTATTGGAACGTTTATACAATTTCTTGCTCGCAGATTTGACTGTAAACAATACCAACCTTTTGAACTACTACGGAATATCAGTTTTTGATATGCTTTATCTACTCTGTTAAGGTTATTTTCTTTTTAAATTATAAAATGACATGAGTTCCGATAAAATAAATTGTAACTCAACAGGTTATGATAAAATAAATGATATTCTAAGATAAAAAATACAAATATACGTTTCAGATAGCCGTGATTGATCTTTATTCAAATTTCAAGATACGCCAATCTGCTCCGTTTTTTTACATATGAAAATACAATTGCAGCGAGTAAGTTTATAAATAAACTTGTTTATTTATTAAACTGCCCACGAGGCGTGCCCTCGTTTTTTGCGGATCACTCCGGATCCATCCTCTTCCCTTTCCTATCCTCTCCTCTAGGTGGTGAAGCCGACGACACCGCCACAGAGGCAGCAGCTCCAACTATAAGTCGACCTCATCCGAGAGCACCCCAGCGCCCTACCGCCGCTCTTGCCTGACCTGCAGCAGCAAGGACACCAGGCACACAGTGCTTTGACGCAGCCGCTCTTCGATCGCCTCGTGGCGAAACCCCGAGCACACCGTCCCTGCTGTCCGGCGTCATAGTTTCGACCACGTAGACTATTTTGGCCACAAAGAATCGCAACTAGCGATCTCTATGAGGAGAAAGCTCGGAAGAGATGCTGTTTCTTTGGTGAATCTCGAGCGAAAGAGGGAATTTCAGTCTGAGAGATAAGCTCCACGCTGAGTCACAATAAGCGTGGTAGACGAATTTCTCGAAATTGATAATGTGCTCTTAATAAATATAGTACATTGAAAAGATGTACAGCACAGTTCTTAATTTTTATTGATAATTTATTTAAAAATGATTAAATGCAAAATCAAAACATTGCCTAAAACTAACAATATTTTTGATTTTGTTTACATGATTGTGTATACGTCAGCGAATAATCGAAATACTGTGTAATTAGCTAACGTATGTAGCAAGATTATTATAATCCGACAACGATGTTTTGCCCGTGTTATACAAGGAATAATATATGTTCTTAATTTTACATTGATGTTTAACAATTTAATTAATAATTTTAATGATATTAGTATTTGAATAATAATGTTCTAATTAAGGAATGTTAATATATCGAATAAATGAATTGAATTGCATGGATGATACATGAAAATTATGCAAATGTACAGAATTCAAAAACATGTTACGTTAACTTATTAATATCTTTTAATTAGCAAAATAAAGCTTTTATACTTTAAGTAATTATTTTATAATATTCTTTTGTGAATTTTTATAGATACTATTTGTCAGTTATAAATAATCTAAAACCAGTGTTAGTTTATTGAAAATAGTTTCCAAAAAATATTGTCTTTCTAAAAATATTCCAAAACTCATTTCTTATTTATAAAACAAATCTATTCCATTTTTTCTGTTATTTTATCGATAAAATACGGCCGGTATATAGACACAAAAATAGCCGTCGACTAGATAAAACAGTAAGTTATAATAGTTCCGAATTTCAGGATGGCAAAAATAGAAAGATAAAGCGAGTACATAAATTTTTGTTCATTCTTCGCAGCACTACACTGCCGAGCTTTTATACCGCCGCGAGACCGGAGAAGATTACGGGCTTGAACGCGAGACACGTAGCTTTCATTTTTTTTCGCCAATGACCGCAGTTTCTTGCGGTCAGGTTCACTCACCTCTGGGATAAGATTTTTCCCAGATGCAGTCCCTACGTGGAATATAAAAATGAAGAAAGATGGGAGTAAATTAATTATTGTTTTCCTGGGTTGGACGATTAATTTAGTGTTAACGTTTGTTTTTTGTTTATACCTTGAGGGGTTATAAATAATGATATAAATAACTGCGGTGGTGTTTTGGATGATAGTTTTACTACGATAGTAGTAGGCATGGAAATCGATAACTGAGCTATTGGATATCTGTCATTGATGAATACATGTTTATTGAGTATTAAGAACTTACTAGAGGATTATTTATTGGTAAATTTTATTCTTTTACAACAATTTATAACAGAATACGTCTATTAACGTATATCGTTTTTATTAAAATTGCACGAGATTCAGTAATAATAAAATATGAACTTGACATTATAACAATTTAGTATATAATTTTCAATTTTCGAAGAATTTCTCGATACTAAGCTATTGTTTTAATGAAGAATAACGATATATCGCCATATTTTTAAAAAATCGAAAATTAAATGAAAAAGAAATGTATTCTGAAGTTCTTCATAACAAGAAGGGTATCACATCATCTTGAACGAATAATTACGAGTTTATTGAAAGAAATGGAATTCACAAATTGCGCAAAAAAACTCTTGTTCCGCAAGCAGCTGCCCAGTGACACGGAATTAATAAAAACCGATAAAACGAGGCGCACTTAACCGCATCGTGCCTGCGCCAGTGTCTAAAAAGTTTGATAACTTTTTATCGGTTTTTCAAAAAGAGCATTGACTTTTCCCATCTTCCAACGTCACGAATGAAAAAGCTCGAAAGTTCAAAACAATACCGACTAAACAACATGTCAACAGCCACAGCTGACGTTTTCTGCTAAAGCTTCCATCACAGCCATCGAAGTCAAGCACAATAAGTCTACCCCCCAAACTTCATCAATATCAAATCTCTACAAGATTCCCCACCTCTCTCCCCAAACCCTTCCGCCCAGCTCATACTCAAAAACAAAAGCGAAAAAAGAAAATTCAAGCTGGGCATCGCAATCGAACTCGCATCCGATACTCCTCCCAGGCGAAACTTGCAATCCCGCTCGACTTAACTAACTTTTTTAATTAAACGCCCACACGGAGAGCGCTCGAAAAGCGAGCTTTCGCTTTAATTATCCCCCTGCGCGCGGTATTCTCGGCGCAAAGTCGCGCGTACACGCGGCGTCAGCGAAATAAATTCTCCGGGCATCGCGCCGACGGAAGCGGATAGACTAGCGGACAAAAAATTGTATATATACATACGTCGGGAAAGAAAAAAAAAAACAACAGAGAGCCCAGCGAGTTACAAAAGGATCGGAGGCCGGCCCGATCGATTTCATATTTAGCTCGCGCGCGCTTTCTCGTTAATAACAATAAATCGAGGCTGGCTTTTTCGCGTATTCATCGACTTTTTTCACCGCGCTCGCGCAGTAGTCGTCGCAAAAAGGCAATGCATCGCCGAGATAAGCCGGGGACACACATTATTTGAAACACGGCCGTAGGGGGAGGGGTATATAGACGTAGGCGCATGCACGCGGATGATATCGCAGCATCGGTTTTTCATTCTAGATTTATAGAAAGTGTGCCGCGGATAAAAAGCCGGGGATGTTAATTACGCGGCGCTCCGCGGAGTTTGAGTTATTAATTGGACGGGACGATAAAGGTGAGTTTGTGTATTATGAGGGATGATTGGAGGAGGGTGAATTTATAGTAATCTGGGTTGTGGGGTTCGCTAGTGGATTGCGCGAAAGATCGAGTAGAATTTCTCTATTTCTGTTACGAGTGTGTAATTTAGAAAATGAGGTTGCCCTTATGTAAATGACTAGCCTGACTGCTGCGATGATTCGGAATTCTACAGTTAAATTTAATCTTCGACTCTGAACATCTAAGAATAAAATCAAGTAATCAGGAAATCAGATCCCTGCTAGAACATCCAAATGAATCCATTACCACTACCCAACCCAACGATTAAAAATTCTACTTAAACTCAATTTTCTACTTAACCAACCATCTGTCCGCAAAATCAATTAGGCCCCCACCTAGAAAGCATCTATCCCACTACCCAACTACCTCTCCAACGAAGAGGCAAAATTTAATCAACAACTATCCGGCCAATAAGGAGCCTAGGAAAGTCCATTACTTACTTATTCCTACATACGCCAACTCAAGAACCTCGGCCATTAGCTCTTCGAAAATCCCTCCTTCATCCTCTCTGCGCTATCTACCCCACCGCCCCCCCCCCCCGCCAACCCCACCTCCCCTAACCTCCCGGCCGAATAGGAACGCGCACACATACGATCAGCCAACGCGGAGTAAGATCGATCACCAGCCGCGACTATATACATCTACACCTGTCTATATACGTGTACTATGCCCGCGCTTCCCGGCCGTGATAATCATCCTTTCCAGCTAGAAAGAAGAAAAGCTCGAGAGGCGGGGGGATGAAAGGAAGACTTTTTGATCATAAAGATAATGAGAAAAGAGAGTCGCAGGCGCGGGCATCACGCGCATAGCCAAGCCTCTCGCGCGTCCGAGCTTTTCACATTCTCGGATTTGCATTCAGCCTGGCGAGAGCTTGCGAGCTTGCACAATGGCTCATTGTCGCTGCTCCGCGGCTGCGACCCTTAGCCGGGCCTGGGAGAATTTCAGCGTGTTTGGCGCTGCAGTAACACACGCGCAGCCTTCGCCTCCTCCGAGCAACAAGGGTGGGGCGAGGGGGGGAGAGAAAAAGGCGAGAAGGAAAACGCGCGGGGAGGGAGGGACGGCTCGCGCGCGGCGACGCCTCATGAATAATGAATGCGCGTAAAATATTTGCATCCAGCGCGCGTGCTCGTCGAATGGCGAGGGCGGCTCGGGCCGCGCGCGAGAAGGAGAGAGGACATTAGGAGAGCTGGAAATAAGGAAGATTGCCAGGTGAATCGCCCGAGCTCGCCCCGAGGGACGGAAGTTTTGGCAGCACAAATTTTCCTTTTTACGTTTAGCGCGGCTTCGATTAACTGCGGCCGGCTATACGAGGGGGCGCCGATGTATATATATATACACGCGTCGCTGAATTATTAGTCGGATGTGTGTGTGTATATGGTGGGGGAGTGAAACGTATAGTGTCGCCGGAGCTCGCCCGATGAAATATGCAAAAAAGCGGGAGCCGGATTTTCGAGGAGGGGGGATATCAGTGCAGCTATAGGGGGGGAGAGCCGAGGGTCTAAGTGAAATTATTGCAGGAATATAGGGCAGCCTGTTCGCGTATCGATCGGCCCTTAGCTCGCTCGGAATTTATGCCTTTTGAGCGCGTGCTTCCGGATATCGCGCCGATTCGCGCTGATATACACCGCGCGCGCCGCTAAGAAAGCTCTTTTTTCGCTCGCACAGGAAGCGGCTTCAATTTAAAAGTAATTTAGAGTCTCTTCGTTTTTTTGCCAGCGCGTAGCCGCGGAAGGAAGTGAGCAGACTCCAGCCGGTGCGTTCGCGTATATAACAAAGGGAACGGCTCTCCTCGATTATCCGGTAAATGCAATTTAAATTCCGCGGAGCAATCTATTCTCTATCTCTTTTCGAGAGCGGCGAATTATACAAATACGTGCGCGCCGGCTCCGCGCGGAAAAGTTAGTCGCGGCAGCGCTGCGGGGCTAAAAATTTTAATAACGCCGCGCGCGAGCGCGAGCTTTGAGATGCTGGGAGATACAAAGTTACGTTTGGCCGGGGCTGCTGTTGCTTCTTTTTTTAGTCTCGGACCACGCTGACTTTGTTTGGTTTGTTAAGAAATTATCATCTTGAACGGTTTTTAATTTCTTTGTGCTTAGTAAGAGGGAGAGAGAGACAAAGAGGAAGAAGTTTGATACTCTTCTTGTTAGGAAAAAAATGACTTGCTTACGTCCGGCAAGTTTGCGGGACTTAATTATGTGCCTTGATTAAGAAAGTAATCAATCATGTTTTAAATATGATTACCTTCTTATTCTTTTATGGAGTATTTTAAAGTTATAATAAAGAGCAGAATAGATGGGGTATTTTTAAAGGATTTAGTAAGAATTTAGTTTTCAGTTTAAAATGTTTTTAATTATGTTAGTAGTAAATATATAGAGTACGATATTATAACGTACTTAATACATGATTTAAACTTTATAATGAAATTTAGACTTAGGAGCAAGTTAAATTTTACGATCACGAGTTTACGTCAACCTTCCTGTGTTACTAAATGCATTATCTATTTTGTATTTTACGAGCTTATTTAGTTTATAAAAAATTGAATTACTTTGAAAATTTAAAGCCCAGAATTATTAAATTTTAATAAAGCTTGGTGTATTTAATGTACATGTAATATGTCATATGTAATATACATTACATACACCAATACTTCTCATTCGACGAGGTTTATGTAATCAGAAATCATGTCATATTTTACAGTAATATCAACTTTCGACCTGAGCGAATAATCGTATTGTATTGACTGATAAATATTTTATTGATTGTATTACTTGATTCATTGACACTTATTCGAGTACAACTGGCTCATATATTTAGAGCTAAGCTAAAATTTACGTGACGTTACATTTTTATACTATCACAAATAATATAGATATACCTATATTATACTTTATTTCATCAAAGCCCATACTTTGATAAGCAATCCAAAATTAAATCTATCCATATTTTTACTCAGCAATGAAAAAAAACACTAATCATTATTGACACTATTAACAAAAACCAGCAACAAACACTCAAAACTCGACCTCCAACCCACTCCTCGCTCACATCCCCAACACAGCCTCTCAACACCTCAACAAAGCTCCCCCAACACTCCAGCCAATAAACTCCTCCAAAAAGCAGCCCGACCATCCGCCCTCCCCCTCCCTCAAACGAAAAAAGCCAGCGTTTCAGTTCACCAAAAACGACACTCGACGCGCCGGAGCAAAAGAGCGAAGCGCCTCGTACCCACAGTCGCACTAATACGAGGCTCTCTCCGCCTTTCCCCCGGCTCAGAACTCCCGATGTTTGCATGCAATCAAGACGCGAGCTGTTGCGCAAGCGGCGCCTACACGCGCCGCTACTCCAAATTACCGTGTACGCGTCTCGTTACGCTCTCGCAGCCAAAGTACCATAGCAGTCGCGCGAGTATTCCGCTCTCTCTCTCTCTCGGGGCCGAGTTTGACGTTTCACCGATACAGCTCGTCTCTCTCTCTCTCTCGGCGAGCTTGCGAGAACTCGAGAGCGAGCTTGCGCCGGAATAAACGGCAAAGTTTGCGGGGGGCGAGGCGCGCGTGCTTCCAGGATTTTTCTACCTTCTCGGATGACGCAGCCGGGCAATAAAAGCTCTCGCGGCCGAGCAACAAGCTTTTCGAGCTTGCGAGGAATACGAGAGGAAAGTTCGTCACTCGGGGCAAAGTTTACGGCGACGGAACGCGGCTGTTCACGAAGCGGGTGTGTGTGGGAGCTATTTTTGCGCGGGGCAAGTTGAAATTGAGATAATGAGGGCATTATTGGGCGAGAGCGGAGGCGGTGGACGTGGCTGGCTTGGCTATTGATGTTGGCAGCTGGTGCGACGGGGAATTGCTGGATTTGAATGGCGCGCTGGGCTCGGGCTGGGCCATGAATTTTGAGTGACTTGTCTTTACAATCTTTGGAGAGTCGTAACTCTGCGGCTGGTTGCGAGGAGACGGAGAGTGTACCGACGGCCTCGTTATTTTGAGGACTTTTCATTATACTCTTTATGATGGTTTATTTTGCATGTTGAATTATCGGGTGTTCATGATGCTCTATATGTTTAGCGGAATTTGGAATATTGTTAGCTTACACAGTGTTAATTTAGTAAACTGAATTTCACTATTAATTTTATTTAAATAATTATCCTTTAAACGGGCACTACACTCAAGATAGTTTATATTTACAGTATAAGTGAAATGGGTATAGCTATAACTATACACATTAAATTATAATTTACGAAAACAAAGAAAATTAATTTTCAAAAATCACTATCTAACCCAAAAAACAAAAATACTTACACATACAATCAAGTCTTCACACTCTCCTATATAAACCATATCACTCAGCGATACTAGAAAAGTCCCGATAATTTTCTCACCGTGTCAAGCCTCTATAGGCGTTAATTTTTTCCCTTTCCCGGGTGTATCGAGCGAGCTCCCGAGCAAATTATTATTGAAATTTCTTCACACTATCTTAAAAAAGCCGATAAATTCAATTTCGTGCATTGAGAGCGCGCGTGCCTGAAGCGGAGCGAAGAAAAAAAAATACATACAGTGGCGGTGACGCGGCGATGCTCCGGGCGCAGTAGGCCAGACTCGAGGGGTACTTTTAGTCGCGCGTGGCTTCAATTTATTTAAAAGCCAGCTTTTTTGCCGGTTCGATTATGTCGATGAAATTAAAAGGATCGGGCGAAAGCGTCGTTTGATTCGATAGATTGTTAATTGATATGTGATGGGATTTTTGATGTGATTTATTTTATTTTGTTTTCTCTATGTTTGTGGCGCGCGTGCTGGCATGCAAATTTGCATCCGGTTGTACTTTGAACTCGTGGGGCAAACTCGGATTAGGTCCACGTGTGAATTGAATTTGAAAGTTGTTCATTAGTTTTAAGGGTAATTGAATGCTTTTACTCATATGTATGTTGTTAAATATATAATGAAATTGTACTCTTTTGATTTTAGTTCGAAAATACTTATTTGTACTATCCTTTCGTGTTGATTTTCTATTGAGAATGTACTGGTATTTTAATTTTTTTAAATCCTTTTTAAAATCTTATTAATTTAATTATCTTTCTTAAGCTCTACAATAATAAAATTTCATGAATAAACAAAGAATTATTACATTTTTAATTTCTTGCAAAATAGTTACTTGAAACTTGAAAGTAGTTATAGTTACGGCTACCTTTTTTCTTGATCATTTTGTATCATGTCTTGGTCTTATTTTTAAATGCATAACAACCTTTGTAATTTTTTCAATATCAAAGTCACATTAATAATAATAAAATTATTATGAAATAGTTAATAATATCATATCTAAAGTTTAAAGTGAATCTTGATATTATTTAAATGTTTGAATATATCTATAAACTTTGCAAAATTTCGAAATACTGTGCTTAACTCTCTACAAATTTATTCAGTATAGAATGAGATACTTATTCAAAAAGGTCAGATGTTGTGAACACAGAAGTATGAAGCTTGTAATCGAGATGAACACAGTGAACTAGATGGAGTAACTCCATCCACTGATTTGAAATAGAATATTATTTGAAAGTTACGAGCATTAACAACACATGAATCAATTAAATAACGCCAACAATTTATACAGTTCGTAAAGCATGAATAAGAGACGATTCACAAGAATGTATTTAGGAAGTTTGTATGCATGAGCAAATATCATTCATTACATAAAATAAAATTTCCATAATCCAAATTAAAAACCTGTTGATTTAACATTGTTTCATTTAACTTGATATTTGATTTAATGAAACGAAAATGTCGACCGTAAAAGTGCACGTTATATAATAAAACATTAAATTGCGAAACGGATCTTAATTCGATGATTCAGAGAAAAAAATGTAAAAAGCGCGGGTGTCTGGCTATTCTCGTCCTTTATCTACTGCTCCAGCGCGCGCAGCCCTTACGTATTTAGCTTGCAAAATCGCAACGCACCCCTATGTTTCACAATGACTCGAATTTCCGTGACTCTGGGGATGATTTTAGTGGCTATTCTTGCCCTGACTTCGAAACCCCTTGATAATTTAACGCAAGTCCCTTAAACTCGATTTAGCGCCGATACGTGGCTGGACAGAAGCACTGGCTGGTATCTGGAGCCAGCCGAAAAGATCTGCTACTTTGCCGGTGTTCCCGAAGAAAAGAAAGCGAATATTCGGCGATCGTGAAGTGAGTCCCAACCGCCTAGTTAAGTTACAAGTTACCAAAAAACTGTGGAGAACACGCATGTTTTGCAAAGCACGGTTTTGATTTTGTCAGTCACAACAAGTATTCATGTTGTGATTAACACTGCAATTATTTTCGAAGTAGTCTGTCTTTATACTTTTTTAAACGTAATTTCATAGTATTAGAATATAAATGTTGATATTATTATTATCAATTATTTTGAAATACAAGTTAGGTAAACAACTGAACACTATTTTTAAGCTATTTTTATATTCACAATCTATTTCCTAGTCAAAAAATAATTTTGGTTTCCACCAACTCATAAATGTATAGTTTATGCAGATAAATTAGAATTCATTCTACAATAAATTAAGGACTTAGTATATCAAACCATTATAAAAGAAAGTGAAGTCACTAAGCCACATATTTTGTAGTTTTTATCGTTATAACATTCGAAGGAACAGAATTAGAATTAATAGGATTTTAAGTTCACATATTAATTTAACTACACAAATATTAAAAGAAAAATTTTTATTCATTTTATATTTCATTTTTTAGAATAAAAACAGATTTTTATTCATAAATCATTCATATTCACAGAACGAGGTCATACAATTGTCGGGTCAAAGTTTTAATCTATTTTAAAAACAAAATATTCAAATTCTTTAATAATTTGTATAGGCTTATATTAAAGTCGAAATTTTTTTTTAATAAAAAAGAATTCGAAAATCTCATTACGTTTACTTTTAATTATTCAATGTAGATAAATTTTAGATAAATTAGCTATTTTTGTGTATATTTTAAACTAGTTATTTTCATTTTTAATTTAGCGAAACTTTTTATCAAAATGATCTTTATCAATTCTTTTTTCTATCGAAGGTCTTAACCTCAATTTGAAGATAAACCGATTAAAAAATTCTTAAAAACTTATTACAGACTTATTATTTTAGCTTAATATACACTAATAATAATCTTTTTATTCACCTTTTATAGAAAATATTAATTTTTTTAATTTAAGATATTAATGACCACAAAACGTTCAAAATGTTTTACTTATATGTAAAACATATGCGAGGCAAGTTTGTCTCTATGAATAAGTCAATACAATGATAATAAACAATAAAAACAAAGAAAAATATTTTTAATCACCTTATTTTAAATATCGCGATATTAAACAATAACATTGAAATAAAGATCACTGAAGATCAAAATATTTTTTCATTATGAACCGATCAAATCCCGATTTGAATCGCTCCATTCCCTAACGCCAACCCTTATTGAGCAAATTGATGATTATCTTATTGATTCTGATACCACCGCAAAGCGGTATTAGATGAGGATATTCAACCTAGAAAGCTCGGGAAATCAGTTTATAAAAGTTTTAGACCGAATTATTAAAATTCACTTAAAAACTTGAACCTTAGACGTTTTCTCAGAAAAGTGTGTCACAGGACTTTAGGGATCAGCGCTGGTGACAGGCTTTAAGTATGTCTTGGCACATTTTTATACAGCCCCAGTGTGTTACGTGAATGCGAGGATTTACACTAGGTTCAACATTTTAAAAGTCTTTTAGATTCTTCATGAAAAATGCTGGTTTTAAAATGTAACGAATGACGTAGGTTGAATTCATGAAAATTTAAATGCAATTTTTACTATTTTATTGAGTGAAATAGCAAGGAAACTAATAGTTTTATACAACTTTACAATTTATTTTTATATTAATTTTTATATTACGGTAGATATGAAACAGTACTTTTTCGTTTTCTTTTATTTTATCGGTAAAGTATTAGCTTGATTCGGGGGTAGATATGTTTTCGTCATCCACACCCTCAGAAAGTGAAGTGGTATAACCTGCTTCTCTGAAACTTTATTTGGGAACTCCTTGAGAAAAGTCACAAATCAATTTTCTTTATGATATTTGAAAGACAACATATATAGCTTTTAATAACCCCTCCAATATATTATAAAGGCAAAAATCAATCGAAGATTAAGTACTGTTAAAAATTATTAATATCTATTATTGACTTATAAATCACAACTTATTTTCATCACAATTTATCATTTTTATAAGAACGCATTTTTATAAATATGCTCTGACATGATTCAAAGAATTTATTAACTAATATAAAGTAAAATAAAGCGAATCCTTGTTTCAAGATCAACAGTTGAGATGATAAGTATGGATCACTCGACATATACAATCTCGGTGAAGTCAAAGTAAATGTTGCTCGACAATTGTTTACTCTAACAAACTATTTCGTTTCACAAACTTTAGAAGAAAAACAAGTATCATTTGTGAATGTCAAATATCTAGACATCTGCGCATATTGTAATAGCACTAGTTAGTTTTCAAAGCCGTAAGATAAACATAAGCATATTTATTTTAACACAATACAATTTCTGAATATTCTTCAAAATCTATAAATAGTTAGTACAAATTTCATTTATATTTCGAAAAGTTATTTATGTAATTAATATGCACGAAATTAAAAAGTATTTCTTTAATACAACAGTAATAAACTACAAGAGAAATCTTTAGTTTCTCCATGAAAGGAAAATATCATGCACTAACAATTGTACAAAAGTTATAAATTAATTTTCCTACTTCGTGCTAACTAATGTTTGCACTTCAAATGAAATAATTATAGACTACGTTTAATTGATTTAAAGATAATTATAGTATAGCCACGCATAAACGGAAGTGCCTATGATTCCTTTCTGTAACAAAGACTAATGACGCTAATTGAATTTTCTCGTTCGCGGTACGCGCTTACCTATGGACCAAAATCAATTATTGGTTCCAATTAGTATTAATTAATTGTCAAATACAGCATTTCACGTTGTTTTACCAGCAAATAAACCCTCGCTGACGTTCAAACTCACCCTCAGTCTTTCCCTCTTCCGAAAAACAATATCCCACTCTACCTTTTCAAATTAGCCTTACACAATCAAAAAAAAAAAAAAAAACCAAAAGACACTTCCTTCGGTAATACCTTTCCACGCTCTTCCACCTCAGCCAAATGGATTACGTTATTACAGTATCGGCGAGTAATTAAAAGAGTAATTTTTCGATTGCATATCGACTCGCGGGAATTCTCGTGGCACAGAAAATCTCACGAGGATTCGCACGCGAGCTTAAACGCGTAGAGCTCGAGGCGCGAGAGCTATTTTAGCGGGTGGTTAAGCCAGAACGCCGGCTGCAAGTCATGCCTCCCTCCTACCAGCGCGTGGCCGATCCCTCGGCGAGAGAGAGAAAACACATATTGCAATTCTTCTTTCAATGCGATCATTTTTCTAAAAAGCGAAATTCCTTTTCGATAGTTTCTCCCCCCCCCCCCCGTCGGCGGAAAATTGGCTCTCTCTCGGACGCACGAATGCAATAACTTCAAACGAGTCCGCATTCTTCGGCTGATCGAACGGTCCCGTATATATTTTCCTCTCGACAGATTAAATTACTTTCCAGTTTCAATATTTGCATCGTTTTTTAATGCATTTCCATGTGCCACGGCTATTGGCTTTGATTTTGTTACGAGTACTGCGATGAAATGGGCGTTTTTTTTCTTTGCTGCTTTTAATTATAAAGAATTCAGTTTCGCGGAACTGAAATTGCTTTCAGCGAATTTAGCAAATTGATGCTTGGGGGAGTTCTGTTTTTTTTATTTTCAGCTTTGCGTTAATAAGGCAGTCGGGTACGCTGAAGTGACTAAGCAAAGACAGGAAATGGTAATTACACTTTACAAATTAAAAAAATTTTCTTTAGTAAACATAATGTCTGAAAAAAATTACTTTCCATTGGAAACGAAAAGAAAGAAAATAGAAATCTATAACAAAAAGTATTGGTATCTTTAAGAGAATAATTAATTTACATTGAAAAATAATATCTTTCATGCATAAATCGATTGTGCACTTATATTTTCATTATAGAAAGTCAGTTATGTTAAAACTTCTAAAATAGCATATAAATTATTTCTACAAAGCACATTACCTTTTGGTAGGAAAGTCTTAGATGTTAATTTTATTCAGCTGTAGAGAACATTTTAAAATCTTTAGTCGAGATCGTTTGATATTTCAATTCTATTATCTCTATATTACATTAAGTGATGTAAATTCCTGATCTACTTTATCTCAGTCTAATTTTCAATTTCCACTTTAAATTCCATTTAATATTTTTAAAGGGGTAAAGAGATAAAAAAAGCCTGTAGAAACGTTTTCATAAGTACATTAAATAGAATATTTATTTGATGGTAACGTTACGCTCAAGTGCCACTTGTAATATTGTTAATGTGGTTGTAACAGACTAATGTCACCGCAATATGGGACGGTAATTCAAGCCTACAGACGTCAACGTAGATTTTAAAGCTTTTTAACTGTTGTACAAATACACACATTTTAATTATTGTATGTTAAAATCCACTGAAACATTCTGATTGATAAAGTTAAAAATAAACGTTTGTTAAAGAATAACGTGAAGTTTTTATTTTCAAACAATATCAAAATATTTCATGAGTATGAATACGTAAGGGGGATCAGATATTTCTATATAAATGTGTACATTTATATGAATGTACTAATAGAATGTTTGTTACTTAACAAAAAAAAGTATTTAAACGATATAAATCCGACAGTAAAAAAACATACTCCTCAAATAATGAAATTTGAAACACATAGAAATTGCAAAATAGGCATACTTCTTTGAAATTTAAATCTCTTGAGAAATCGGAATCGCGCAGTCTACTTCATGATAACAACTCATCAAATACAATTTTATAAGTCTTTGAAACATCACCCCCTCCCCCTCGGAGGAAGAAGAAGGGGTACGAATTTATATCTTGACTTAAATGAAACAGCACTATAAAGAATAATAGAATTATTTCAGCAAATTAACACAGAGTGAAAAATTATATTTTTTTATATACATTTTCAACGAATAAAAATAGGCGGCTCTAAATCAAAAAGACTCAATTTCTATGTACAACCATAGAAGATAAGTCTATTTTATTCAAATATGTATACAAGGAAAATAAGTCTTTTCTATTTGGAACAGTCGAAATAAAGTGCATCCTTAATTTTTTATACGAGTATTATTCAGCAAAATATAAAATAGTTATTGATTAAATTGAATACATACACTTTTTAAGCCATAATATTGAAAGATTGATTTATTTTGCAATAAATATCGATTAGAATTAAGCTATAAAGCAAAGCAGTTATCGACACAGAATATTAATAGCCTCTTAGAATTTGTAATAACCTCTTTTGAAGCTACTCGTAAACAAACTTTCGCTATATCCATTATTCAAAATTTTCAAAATTTCTATAAGACATATTCAAAACTCGAGACCAATAAAAATTTCCAAAACAATTTACGATGTTTTGTAGAATTACGAAAATATATGTAGCAGTGTAATAAAACAAACGAATCACAGCCATTACTTTTCCGTAAGGAAAGCACAATGCTCGCGGTGGAATAGGGGATTTTCAAGGCGAGATAAACGTCCAAAATGCGCTGCATTGTGCACGATCCAAAATTTATGTATTTAAAAAAAGTCTCTATTTAAATGAGAGGAAAGTTTAAAAAATTCGATCGAAGTTCTCGAAATAACGCGGACAATCTATTTATAGATCTATTGCTTATGTAACTCCGGCGAACTTTGACCACTTATTTCCTAACTTTTCTTTCCACTTTACTTGGGGCGTTACAAAAAAGTTTGACGGTTACACCTCTGCCACTTACTTTTAACTTGTATTAGTTTCTTGTGCGTAATAATACCTCTTTCTTTTAAATTGCTTTAAAAAAATCGTTTAGTATGTTAATGCGAATGAAAAGTTATCCTTTTCTTGGATATTTTTTGTCTTATAATGCAAACGAAAGTTTATGGATTGAATAGATGTAGTGATGCTAATATTAATTATACAGATAAGTTTTTAGAAAATATAAAGAAAAAAATATGACAAATTTAAATTGTCTAATATTATTTAATATAATGCTATTATTACGTTATATTAACAACAATTATACCCATGATTTATTTTAAGAAACAACGAAAAATACAAAATACTTAAATTTATCTTATATATTTTACTGTATTATAAACCGTATTCTCATAATTGTTCATTACATAGTAGAACATTTTTAGAAGCATTGCCTGTTAAAACATTTTAAAAGGGGGGTTAATATTCTTTGAAAGTGGCTGTTTCGTGATACCCGTGGTCGATAAACATCATATTACATGGAATGGAGGAATATACATTTGACCTAAGTGCAGCATATGTAAATAACCGGCACATACTCTCTTGTTTCTAATAAAATAAATATATATGCTTTATTCAAAACTTTTAATTTATATTTACTTATCATCTAGTTTTTATATTTCACTATTGCTTTTACGTTTGTTAGAATGAATATTTAGAAAGAATAAATCAAATAATATTAAGGTTTATGTAAATATAGTCTGCTTTAAGAAAACTGCAATTATAACATTTCATATCTATAATTCTTTATTTTAATTATATATTCAAAGAACAAACAGCTTTCTAATTATTTCAACAAAAGAGAGTGATAAATATACTCACTTTGGTATTTACTTTTATTAATCATCTCTTTGAGCATAATTCAGATGTATGTTTATAACATAATATAAAAATTTAACTTTATTCCTTTTAATATATTCACTCATTCAATGAATGAAACCCTCTTTGTTTGATTCTTTTGTATATTTTAATTATAATAGTTGTTGAGCCCAAAGCGTATTTTTTTATTATTTAAAACTCTTTCTTTATTATTCATACATTATTTTTTCTTTATTCATAACTAATTTATATTCCATTCAACTTTTTTTACGCAATATGATTTTATTAATAACATTTTTTCGACTGAATCTATTAAAGTTTTATAAGTATGGAAATCAGATGTGATCACAATTTTTTTTTAGTATCCGTTACAGAAAATTAAGTGTACGACTATATATTCTGAAAGCAACTTTATTTACAGACGTGTTAATAGTATTATCATTGTCAGTAGTGATGATATTATCTTTATTTTTAAAATGGCTATAATTATGCGCCTTTCATATCATAATGGAAAGTAAATAATTATAAACTAAAAACTAAAATACAAATTATAAATATTTCAGTTTTCACCACAAAAAATGTATGATAAATAAAAAACACAAATATAGTTTCAAGAATTTAGAAGTACAGTCAAAAGTAGAAACATCCCCGGTTTGGTCAGACAACACTTACGGTAAGTCCATATATAAAACTAACTGTAAGTCAGTAACTATGTCCATTCTTACATTACAAGTATTCCACCCACATTTCTCTTCAACTCTTCCTCCCATAAATCTCATTTACTATTCATCCTCCTCAATCCACCAACCATCCCACCCACTATCCAACCAAACAATCGCGCGTTTATTAGCAATTCCAGGCCGCGAAAAAGCACACCAATCACCATAGATAACCCATATCCTCCTTATCACCTTTACGATCTACACCCGACCTACGCTCTCTCATACAGCACCCCATAATACACAGAGTGAGCCGAGAGCACGCGAAAATGGAATAACCGTAATGTACGCGCCATTGCTCCGCGATATATACACGCGCGAGGAGGGCAGCTTGGCGCGCGCTCGCGGTCTTATCTGGCTCTAGCGAGGTCGCCTCGGCCTGCCGAGAGAGCAGATGGTTTTGGATTTAATTTGCGTTTCTTCGATGGGCTGATCCGGAGCGGGGCCCACCTTAATCGGATTGAGAGGCTGCTTTAAATTCGATTGAAGTTCCGGCGAGCGCGCGGCTGGGTGAGGGAACTCGGTTACGCTGGGGATTATTTTTGAGGGACGCGCTGCGAGCGAAGATTCGTTGTGGGTGATTCGTTTTTTTTTGAGGGTTTGGAGATGGCTGTGGGTGGTGTTGGGGATGAGGGGGTTATCGTTTTCGGTTTTCTGGGTCATTAGATTGGAGGAGGGCTGGATTGGTTTGGGGTCTCTGGGG
>JAPYZA010006756.1:0-13259 GCA_030522685.1 Eupelmus azureus
AAATAAAAAATAAAATAAAAAAAAAAAAAAAAAAAAAAAAAAAAAAAAAAAAAAAAACATTAAATTAATATTTTATCATTAAGGGTATAAATTGCAATCCAAAAAATTATATAATCAAATATTTTATCACTCCGGGTAAGAGATGCAATACATAAAATTATAAAAATCAAAAACAATAAAAAAAAAAGATATATTCGGAACAAAAACAAACCAAAACCAAAGAGAGATAAAAAAAATTATTTCGGTGAATTTTGCGGTCATGCCAAATCGCACCAAGTGCCTATGTATGACGTCATATCACTATGTAATCTCTAGTCTACATTAAACTTACTCAATTTCTTTTACTTCTTATTCTCTAAATGCTCTCAAAGGCAGCTAAAAAAAAGTCTTATAACACAGCGAGAGAAAGCCCAAACTGATTTTTAGTTAGTAAGTCTTTGCCGCGCCTCGGCGCCGATCGCGAGTCGTCCTCGATTTTCGAGAATTTTCGCGTTGCGCAGGCGAGAATCTCAACAAGCGCACTTCGACGACGTCTCGCGCCCGGCAGGATCGAGGCTGCGGTCATCGAGTCATTTTATATCAATCACAGATCAGGCCAGCCGTCTTTCGAAATTTTAGTTTTTAATAAAACATATATACGTAATTCACGTAGGGTTTCCGAAGTATTAGGAGGCTGTGTTTAATTTCTTTTGACGAAGGATCGTATACCGATTGTGTGTATGTGAGTAGCGATGCGAGAATGTTCGAGCGAACCTGCCCCGATTTCAGTCTCGTTACCGATCACCTAAGCCAAAATTGAAATAAACCGCAAGTCAGAAATCTGTAATTATATTTACTTTTAAGATTAGTTTAAGACATTATTCTAGTCAACTTAGTTTGTAATATTTATTTATTTATTTGGATGACAATAAACCGGCTATAGTTTTTAAAGTAATGTAATTGCGAAATAAGATCATAGAAGTATTGATCGTTTTGCGAAATTGGTACAAGCTATAGTCATAGGATTAAGGAGCAAGCACAGACACAATGTAAGCTAGTCATAGAATTAAGGCAGAGTAATATATGGAAATATATTATAAAAACGAGTGTCCTCTAGTCACAAGATCCATGGATAAAAACTCGAACAGCTTGTCCTTTTTTTTTGTCTTATAGAAAAAAATAATGAAAAATTATTAATGAAAAAATAGTATTTTATTTTATTAATTTTTTAAACTTTATAAAAAGTATTATAATTTTTGGACAGCCTAGTAAAGTAACCGATCTCAATCCATGGATAGCCTAGCCTTTAAAAAATAACTATAATCATGTACTTAATAAGTGATCAGAGTCACTTTATTGCGTACTTTACGAGCACAATGAATGCAAAAACTCCATTTTGGTCGTAAAGTATGTTTAGTTTATTAAAATTTTTTTACCATTAGATTTAATGTAATGAAGTCAGAATTATTTTAAATATCATACTGAAACATTAAGATTTTATAACGTTTTCGTGTGGTAAATTATCGAATTAATTTATAATTATATAATCACTTATATAATCATTTATTTATATATTTAAAATAAGTAATATTTATACCGATTTATTTATTAATTTTGTTTAATCTTGTGTGGATATGTAAAATTGTGTAAAAATGCAAGAAAATAATTAAAAAAAAAAGTTTCCTCTATGAGAAAACAATAATATGTAAGTAAAAATCTTTGCATCTTTACTCTTTTATTTGCCAAAAATATATTCATGTAATTTAATCAATTTTACTTTGTGTATTTTGCGTGCGTGTGAGTTTTTATTGTAAATCTTATTTATTGTGTGTGATGTAATAAAAAAAATTGTACACTAATCATTGAAGAAAAAAAAAGAAATAAAAAATTACAATTTCAGTACTTCAGCAACACATTTTGTCAAAATATGTAAATCTTTTGAGCACAAATGTAATTCAAGAATGTGCACAACCAAATTTTTATATCACCATCACGATGTAATACAAATAAAGTCAATAAATCAGTAATAGCCAGAATATCAAACGAGTCATACTTTAATACTCACATTACGACCCTCCATATAAATTCCTGGTTCCGAGTCCCTTTTTTCTCCCCTTTTCTCTGTCGGGATTATTCATGAAAACATAATGCGATGCAAAGGGAATTTACAAATAGAATATTCTCAGTTATGAAGAGTATATGAACTAATAGTCACATTATTTTAATTATTAATTTTATTCAAAGACAATTTTATCAAAAAAAATTAAATAAATATTTACATAAATGATATTAAATGAAATAAAAAAAATTTTTTTTGATTATAGTAAATAAATTAAATGAACAAATAAAATAAATTAAATAAAAAAATTGTTATGTCGAGAAAAAGTCTGTTAGTAAAATCTATCAAATTTTTTCGTATGAAAACCTCTACCTAATTTAAAAAAAGTAAAATTGCAGTTTTATTATAATTAGAACAATATCCCTAAGTTAATATAGTAATATTAAAATATATTTTTGATTTTTATGAAGTACGTTTACTATACGTTTCTAGTGTAACGTATACTGGTAAACTAATTATAAACCAAAAATTAAAAATGAATTTTTTTTATTAAAAACTTTAGTAATTTTTTGTTAATTACAGCAAGAATTTTTGTTTTCACTACTTGTAACTTAAACTTTTGATTTTGATATGTAATCATTTTAATAACGTTGAAATCTTTATAAATTTTTCAAATTTTTTTTTAATTTTCTAGATTTTTAAAACTTTAAAGTTTTTTAATATCTTAATTTACACAATTTTTCAGTAATGGGAGAAAAAACCTTTCCCTTCCTCTGCGTCGAAAATTTCGACTTTGCATTCATTTTTGATTCACAAAAAAGGTCTTTTTTCATGCACATGTTAAAAAAAATGTTTCGAAAAAATATGTCAAAGTTTCGGAATAATTAATTACTACAAAAGTAACTAGTTAACTAACTTAAACAAAATTATGGATAAACTTTCAAAACGGACAATGAGCGCCATCTCGTAAGTATATGAGAAATTTCTTATTCAATTTTGTTTCTGTCGATAAGGTAGGAAATTCAAAAAATATATATTTTTAAATTTTGAATTTGTATATGTAGTAAAGTAAGCTAAAGTGTTTATTTTTAAAATGATATTTGCCTATTCTTAAGTCTAGAATCTTATTCACTAGTATATAAATAAGTTTATATTTATAAAATTTTAAGAATATAATTAGCGGTCGAAAAGCTATAATCGTAAAAATATATTTTCTCAAGAAGATAAAGAAAAAGAAAACCTATTACAACGTGAAAATCTCGTCAAATTTTCATTATGCTAAACTTTTCATGCCACTGATTTTCCCTAAGCCCTACTTACAACGCAATCAAGTGATTTCAACTCGAACGGGAAATGTCACGGATCAAGTCACGCGCAATCTAAATTTTTACCAAGATAAGATAAAAATTAAACAAACTGAAAGCCACCGCTATCCCAACTACTCCGTTCAATACGTTCCTCAGCGTGAAAAATCAAGAAACCGAAAAAACAACAAACGTTGAGCTCACACTCTGCTGTAGCGCATCGCTCCGGAGGCGCATATGGAAAATCTCAGCTCGATATCGCGGCTCGTAGATACACATGCGCGCGTAATGAAAGCGCGATATATAAACGGCACATCGCGCGTTGTGTCTAATCTATTTTCGCGTGTGTTTGCCTGCGGCGTTTCACGAAGAGGAGAAAAACCGCCGCAAGAGGGAGTCGATTATTTTGCGCACTTTGTGGCTTTTAACGTTGAATAGATAAGAATTTGTGGCTTTAGAAAAGAAAAAAATTGCTGGGGTTATAATATAGCGCTTTACAGTAATGTAAAAGTGGGACTCTAAGATTGCTTGTTTATCGATCAAATAAAGCCGATAATGAAATTATTCACAGTAGTATAGAGAACAAGGATTCTTTTATTTATAAATACAAGTTTTTTAAATATAGTTTTTAAGACGCGTGAAAAAAAATCGCTTTTTGCAATCCGGTGCGCGCGCGTGCGCGTCTGGTATGGAGCGGATACTTTTTATTACTGCACGTAAGACTAAGTGGTATACGTAGAATACGCGGAAAACCTATATTCTCATTCAAATGACTGTTATTGCAGAACAGTCGATACTTGGTACGAGGTCAATGTTAATTCAATATTGCGAATATTTATATAATTAAATAAAAAGTCTTTGATGGAATTATGGAAACCGGTGGCACTAATTTTATTAATTGTCATGACACATTAGTTGTGTTTCGCGATGATAAGATTAAGTATTTTAATATAATTAACGCTGCACTTCTGCAACTGAATTTTTCCTTTCACCCGGAGACAGACATAACAAAAGCAGTCACAATCAATCGCGTTCTTTAAAAAAAGTGTTACAACAAAGTCACACACCTGATAAAACCAGTTTAATCCATATATGCATAAATCGATATTAAAAATTTTCCCGATAAACAAACAACGATAGACTTCCATTAGCAACAACACAGCGAATCAACATGTTATTGTTGAAAAGAACAATAAAACTACATGGACAAAAGCGCGCGGCGCACACGCCGCCAGCTCGTGCACAAATTTTCGCGATGACAAACGCTTGCACCCGCGCTCGCATTCAATAAATTACTCGTAAAGCGGCACGCGCGCGCGCGCGCGTAAAATACAAAACTCTACCAACACCAAATTACGAACGTACATATACATATACATCTCTCAGCTCTCCCACACACCTCTCAGTATATCCTTACACATTCGCGCGGGCGAGCCGCACGTATAGGTTACGCTCGCGCGCTCGAAGCGTTCTACGTGTATATATGTATATACACAGCGCGAAAGAGAGAGAGAGAGAGAGAGAGAAAGAGAGTGTCCGTCTAATGTTATTATTGACGTTGAATGTTGAATGTTGCGCGACCCCCAGTGAGGCGGACGCGCGTGCTGCAGCAGCTGCAGCACAACGAGAATATCCCGAGCTGGCCGTCTGAGTCGAAAGTTGGGCGAAAAAAAAGGAGAGTGGAAAAGAAGAGAGAGACTGCACAGGGACGGCGCTGGCGGCCAGTGCGAGAGAGAAAGAGAGAGGGAAAGTTGCTGATCGAGGGAATATTATACGCGCGCTATATACTTATGTACAAACATTCGGAGGCTCACAGACGTGCGCGCATACACGGCCAGCGCTCTCGCTCGTGCGCCACTCTCACACAGGCAGAACGAGTGCGTAGTAGATAGATAAATACACAGAGAGAAAGAGAGCTGGTATATACGAGAGGAGAGAGGGAGACGGACGACTGACAAGGCTGGCAGTGCGAAAGAGAAGGAGAACGTGGGTATATACTCGGAATATACATGTATAGTGTGGAGGCCCTGCACACTAATCGTCTCTCTTTCTCTCTCTTTTGCGAGAGTCCGTAGTTGCAAAAAATTTTCTAACCCCCCCGCGCTCGCGAGTCGTGATCCGCGGGCCTGATCAGGACTGCCCGGGACTCTGTCCTCGACGAGTGTGTGCCGAGGATCGCGCTGACTCGCTTTGGCCAGTGCAGTTGTCAAAAAACAAGAGCGACATAACCTCAACGTCGCGCTTCGCAGGCCCAGAGAGCCTGACCTGCATCCGTTGTTTTTCGCCTTGTCAGTCGCTCCACTTACTGGAGGACACTGGATTTCGAGCTGGACTGGGATGTTTCCTTACTTTGGTGAAGTTTGTGCAAGTTGAGTGCAGATGTGCGTGCCAAGAGTGATCGAGTGCTGCTGAGGCTGGGGGGCCTGCGACAGCTTGTTTTTAACGAGGACTGGACTCTGGCTAGAGACATGGACTGAGTTGTACGAGTGCAGACTTTATTATTGTTGAATTATGGATTACAATATTTGATGTAGATACGAGAGCACAAGACTTTTACCTACCTTTTCAAGGATAAACAGAGGGAGACGATAGCGTAACTATGAAAATCTTTTCACAAAGCGCTTATGTGGGTGTATATGCAAGCATTTTTACCAGCAAACACTTTGGCACACATATAAACTCTTAATTAAGCTCTCTGTGCAAAAGATTTTTAACGTTGCAAATCCATAGTGTTTATATTTTTATTGCAGAGATGTAACGAACTGTCAACATGGATGTAATAGAATATAACCTCTATTTTTAATAGCTTGATATTGGAGCGATCAACGTTCATAAAAGCTTTCACAACATTATGAAGATAAAGATTATTTGCTTCTGCCTTCAATCAAGTCTGACCTAGTATAAAGGAGGTTTACAGAGTTTGAGTATGCAGTTTTTGCAAAGGGTAACAGAAGTATTTATCAATGAAGATCCTCAATTCAAAGCAGCCAAGCATGGACAATAAATTAAAATTTTCCGATCGCTTTAATGTTATACTAAATTCAGACACACAAAAAGGTATAGATCCGTATGTTTTTAACGATACAGAACAGCCATTTGTTGTGTCAACAGGTGGCAAAAACATCAAGTTAATAGCTCCAAAAAATTCAAAAACACCCAGCACCAATAGAAACAAATCGAAAGGAAAATGTTTAAAGACGAAAATAAAAGCGGAACCCGTGCAAGGCATTGGATTCAAAACAGAGGTAGGCTCAGATGTTAACTATAATGCAACTAGGAATCCTCATCAGTCTCTTACTTACACATTGCAGCAAAAGCAAAGGTATCTTAAAAACTTGCAACGATTAAAAGCGAAACATCAAAATCGGGACCATACTTTGCAATACTATCCTCGAGCTGGTGATGAGATATCAGACAGCGAAACGAGTGGAGATGAGTTGCAAACCTATCAACGACACTGGTACTCAGGTGAAATAGATCCAACGTCAGCCAGATCGAGTCGTCTGGCCCAGCTTCATTCTCAACTCCAGAGGCAACTGCAACAACTTCAATGCGAGGATGAAGAGATAAAGAATGGACTGAAAAAGAAGACTCGGTGTCTTCTGGCAGCCGCCGTACGAGATCCAAGCGCCACAGCTCGAATACTGAGCGACTCTAATGTCAATAACAAAATCACAGATGGTCCCTTGGTAGTCGGTGGACCCTGCGGTGCGGACGGCTGCCAGCAGATATCCTTGCCCTGCACCCGGCACTGCTCGCGTCACATAATGATGAACAGCGATCAGCTGTTATTCGAGCACTGCACGGCCAAGTTCAGCGACAACACCCAATGCTGCATACCGGTGTTCGACGTTGCGCACGAGCTGCCCCTCTGTCCGGAGCACGCAAGGAAACGCGACAACTACCACCGCAGGGCCCAGGAGTCCAAGCCAAAGAAGGCGCGCAGCAAGAAGCCGGCCTCGCCGACTGCCGCCGCAGCCGCTGCTAATGCCACAGCGGCGGCAACGGCGACGTCTAAACCCAGCAAACCAAAATCCAGACCCAAGAAGCGCAAGAGGCCACCGTCGACCAGCAAAACCGTCACGGAGATCAAAGCAGCACCGCCGCCACCACCGCCCCCGGTTTCTATTGCTCCTCTGCCCATTCCCGTCACCGTGCCGACGACGCTGATGCAGGAGGAGAACCACCACTTTGCCAACCCCATTATAAGCAATAACGAAATCCACACAAAGACGCTGAACAACTTGAACGCTCTGCCACAGAGTATTCCTAACGTCGTGAATAATCTGAACAACCTGGGCTTGGACATTGGATCTTTGGGACTGGGTAGCGGACTGAAAGTGGAATTGGATGATCACGAGGTCTTCGCCTCGTTAGATCACGCGACGGAGCATGATTTCGAGAACGTCCTTAACAATTTGCCTGCTGACGCTTTCAATGATTTGTTCATCGGTAATTGCGCGATTTCCTTTGCTAAGGTTCTGACTTTGAGGGTAACGAGATTCTGTAGATTTTTCAAAAAGCAAAATTGTCTCGATTTCTGGATGAGATTTAAACATATTACAATGTAAAATTTGTGATAATATTTTCGTTTTTCTTTTTGAGATAACAAAGAATCCGGTAAATTTAGTAGCAACTGAATAAGTAAAAGCAAATTTTTATAAAAATTTTTATTTAAAAGTAAAAACTCTTGTATAAATATTTTATGCGAAGTTTTTTTGTAGTAAATAGTATCTAATTATTAATCAGTATCACATGTTTACTTGGAGTACAACATCACAAACTTATATAACAGTAGATATTTTTATATTTTCATAAGTCATCTTGTATGAGATAAAACTTATAGAAGAATCTGAAGATTTTTATTCTTAAATTATTTAAATATAGACTTTAAAAATAAGTAAAATCTAGAACAACTTTTATCCAATTGCAGAATAGTAAATCTCATGTAGAAAAAACGGGTTAAAGTTTAAAGAATAATTCAATGGCTCATATAAAATATGTTTAAAATTTTAGATAATAGAGTACTTAGAAGCTGAGGGGTGCGATACTATTTTGAAAACTTTCAATATTTAAATATACAGATCCTACAAATTTTATTATATTCTGTACATTCAAATTTTAACAGAAATGAATGTAAAAAATTCATCCACAAAAAAGTTCAAAGTTTTCAAAGTTATTTCGTATTCTTCATTCCGCTAAGCACTTCAAACCCTCAAAGTAATAACCGAGACTCAACCACCACGAGAGATCCTCAACTCCATCCCTTAGCCGCTTTTATCATGCTTCTTTTAAATTTTGTAGAAAGCAGAAACGGCGAGTACGAGCCGTCGCGCGAAGAGGAGGAGGAGCTGGAGCGGGCGGTCGAGGCTTTCGACAAGGACGTAAGGAATCTGGAGCGCATGGGCCAGACGCACGGGCTCTTAGAGCCGTCTTTGCTTGCCCAGCTCATGTCGGACATTGCCTCGTAGCCCCCACCGCCCCACTGTTAATAAAATAATTGGAAATGATTAACGACGACAACGGAAAGAGCCAGAGCACCGTGTTCCTTCTTTTTTTTTTAATTGTATAGAGCGTAAACACAAGAGGACAACGATGGTATACCTGGTGGATCATTTGTGTATCAGTGATGTTTTTTCGTTTCTTTTTTTTCTGAAAGAAAGAAAAAAAGGCCGAAAGCTACGTATCAATTGTCGTTTCATAGCCAAAGTGATTTTTTCAAAAACTTTTCATTTTTTTCTTTTTTATAATGGTATTAAGACTGTAAATGTGGTATGCAAAAGTAATCCTGTAGAAATCAGGGTAAAAAATAATTTGTAAAAAAAAAAAAATTAACAGAACAAAAATAAGCTGAATGAAAGAGTAGGTATGCTACAGGGGGAGCCGGTTTTGCTTGCGATCACTAGAAGCGCTCCTTTTACTGAACAGAAAACAAAGATAAAGAATAGCGTGTAATTAACAATAATAAATTGGTTGAGCATTTTCGACCCGCGAACTCCTATAGATTAAAAGGCAGTAGCTTCGAATCTTGTTAAACATTATGTAGTATGAAGTGGAATGGGATCCGTCCGTTCCATCATACTTTTTTTGTCTATAGCCATTAGGTAAAGAAAAAAAAACTGTGTGCATAAAAGTACGTTTTGTATCGTAAAAGTGTATGGACGGTTTTTTGAATCTTGAAAGTTGCGTGCATTTTTCTCCGAGAGTAGGAGAGAGCGTGAAACAATAATGTGGACACAGTACGAGTCACTAGCATGTACAGATCCTTGTGTAAGCGTTATTTAGTATTCATATGTGCTTATTCTAAACAGGTATTAGATCTTCGACAAAAAAAAGGAGTAAAGAACGGGAAGTAGACGAAAGAGTATGACTCAGTTTTTAATTGCAAACAAAAAATAACGTTAGATGAAGAATTTAGTTCTTCAAAAAAACAAAAGGATCCAGTAGTGTGTTTGAGCGCTAAAGTTCGAAATGTGCTATATATAGTTTTTGCCTGTATATTGTTCGTTCAAATCGAGAATGATTTGTTTATATAATGTCTCGCTTGAAGAGATTAGAAAATGAATTTCTCACGATAAAAAAATATTTATCGACTTGTACTGTTGTGTGTATAATCGCGTGTAAAATACTGCATAATCCTAATGGTTCATTGATCCTTTTGTTTTTCTATTTATATTCACACAGGCACTTGTACAAGTGTAAAGTGGTAGACCTACTAGATCGCACTTTGTCCAGTAGATGATTTTCAAAGTGAAAAAATGCGAAAAAAACACGTAAAAAGTACCTTTAATTTTTTGTTGTAATAAAACAAACTACGATTTTTTAAAAAAACAATATCAGCTTTCATTAGATCACCTAATTACATAATTTTTAATTTTTATACATGGTTGAAAATGATTTATTTGTATACTTATAAAATTTATTTGTAAATGCAGAAATAGTTATTTTTGTAGTTACAAATAGATTGTAATTTTATTTTTCATTCAAAATAATTAAAACTAGATTTTCATTTTATTTATTAACAATAAGCTCAAACATTCATAAAATTTAATCCCAATATTTTTAACACGTCATCCAGAATCATTTTTCTTAAAAATATAGTAGTACTAAAATATTAGTCATTTTACCTGGTCAGTTTAGTTAACAATTAAACGTTTAACAAAGTAAATATTTTGAAAAATAAACAAGTTACTCAAACAAATGCGATCTGGCTCTTGACATTTGCAAGGTCTGTGCAGAAAATTACAAATACTGAGACTGACCAAGGAACACTCGTATAAAAATTCTCGCAAACAACAAAACGACAAAGTTCCGTGAACTTTAACAGATAACGAAGTAATGTTAATTATTCATTGCTAAAATAGGAGTCTTAATTACAAAACTATTAATAATTTACTAACGAACGGAGGAAAGTTCCCCACATTGGGGTAAATTTCATTACGCTAAAAAAACTCACCTTGTATATCGTTAGGTTACTGTGTAATTTTACAAAAGGAAAAGTATAGTATTTAGAGTTCTATTATATATAAATATATAACTAGATACGTCGCGGTGGAGAAGCAACGAAATTATTCTTCCGCCGGTTAAAAGTATACCTTGTAATGTGTACGCCCTTGTAACATATTTATCATTCTTCTTTTCATTAGGCTATATCAATTATATAATAAGCATATTTTTTACATCGCTTCTTTAGTGCTTACTTTTGTATTAGTCCCTCACGCAAACCACATATGATGGCATTTTTCTAATAGAACAGTACATGTAATACCGTCTATAAATTACGAATTTATAGTTTTAAATTATAAAAAGTTTATTTTTAATTCTTTGGTAAATTATAAAATTAACACGTGGTAAATGAAAATTTCTGTTGTTCTAAATATATAGATGGTATTGTTCGCATCAATCAAATACTTGCAATCAGTTCCATTTGTTACGTCAGTATTTTCTTTTTCATTTATTTAAATTATTTCCTAATATAGTTATGCACTGAAAATCGACAATTGTACATTTTTTGTAACATTCATTGTTTTCTTTTTCTTTCTTTTCTATTATTTCTTGCTGTTTATCGCTCGAAGAAAAGAACAAACAATATAATATATCAACAAACCTTTATAGTGACGTGCATGCACGAAACATGATCGCGATGCAAATAAATTTTTTACAATCTGGGATAATGTACAACAGAGTTTTAGTTTGTTTTGGCGCTTTTTTGTTCTTACAACCCCCTAGAAATCATACACTTACTGTAGTGATGAATTTAAGCGCTATAAACCTAGATCGAGGTCGACGAGGCATAATTTGTGCTAATGCGCTTCAACTCTCGCTTCCTCCACTTCTTTCTGCTGCCGATCCGGATCTGCTCATCGCCGACGTATCGGGTGACTCCTTTCACTGGGAACGGTCTGCTCAGCTCGAGATCATCGGCACAAGGAGGCATCAACGTTTCATAATCATCGGCTCCCTGCACACAATTTATTTTTTTAACTTTTAAGTCATGTTTTTTTATTTGTTGGAAAACCGAATGGATAAGTTTCAAACAAAGAATGTTTTTGAAGAATGCGCTTAAAATTACTGAAAATTTCTTAAGCATTGTCTCGAATTCCGAGCACTCATTTGGTTTTAAAGCAAAGATAATTGAACTCTCTAATTTTCATTATACTATAAGATACATTACATTTCGGTGCTTTAAAACAAACTTTTTTGATAGTACTAATGAGTGATATTAAGCTTGACTAATGCTTCTAACGACAATATCTTTTCGTTAAATCGATCAATACTTATATACATTTATCAAAAATAAAATTTTCGTTTAAAAATATTTCCGTAAAAATGTTAATTTTAAAGCATCGCAAAATGTATGACATGACTAAATCATTGGAACATGAACGTTTACCTCTTCTTCTTCCTCTTCGGGATCATCATCTACAATCATCTGTTCTTCCTCGCTTGCCTGGGGTATCAACAATAAATCAAAGTCCGTCCGTGGTAAACCCAAAATTCCAACTTTGATCCCGAGACGAGGCAAATCTTCTTCCTCTGCGAGAAGCGCATTTTCAAGATACTGAATGCGAGGACACTGAGACGTTGCATTTGTCAGTCCTTCAAATAAAAAATAAGAAACATTGAAGAAAAAATTATTAAAATTTAGGTAGCTGGAGCTGTAAAAAACAAATTTGCTTCAAGCCAGTATTTGTGTATTAAAAAAAATGATGAAAATTAAAATTCTAAATAGTTATTAATGGGAATACTACATTATATCTTGGATAAAAAATGACAAAAACATCAACATCGATGATTTAATTAATTATCAAAACTTTCACTATTTTTCATACAAAGTTGAAAAAGGCAATAAAAAACCTAATTCCAAAGCAAAAATGTTGAAAAATCAAAAAAAAAAAGATTGAAAACTATTCAAGCAATAAATAATAGAAGTAAAAGTATGCATTAACGGCGGCGTTACCCAATGACAAGAGGCGATAGTCGCAATTAGTGTAGAGAACTTCGTGTGGCAACGGCGAATTGCTCAAAATTTTCCTTCGCGGAGGCATTTTCGAGCCGTACAGTATCCAGTGTTCGTCCTCCGGCGCTTCCAGCTCGCCTCCGCTTTCCTCGTACTTTCTTTTCGATGTATTGAACGCATTCGTTCTGAACAGTCGATGTATTTCCACCTCTGATGCAATAAATAATTTTTGTACATATAAACCGAGAACGCATATAATCGATGCTTTCAATTTATTGATACACAAAAATAAGCGGTAGATATCAGTCTAGTCGTTTTTATCAGTTATTACTTGTTTTTTTTTTATTTTCCTTGATAAGAACGTTAATTATGATTAAACAAAATTTTAATTAGTATAGTATAAGGGAGATGGGGATTGTAGTAAATTGGGGCCAATTCGAATAACTTATATATATAT
>JAPYZA010006757.1:0-11033 GCA_030522685.1 Eupelmus azureus
AAGCAGCAACAAAAAGCCCTCTCCTCACACAGAAACGCCCGGACTCGTCCGCAAATAGGTCCAATTGGATGAAAGCATCTGCTGACCGCGCATCACCTCCACACACGCCGGCAAAATCAACTCACACACAGAGAGCCTCGGCTCTCCCCGATACTGGCGAAAAAAAGGGAGTAATGCGCTGCGGCGTTGCGGACAGCAGCAGCAGCAGCGGCTGGGGAAAAATAGTAGCGCTCGGCGAGCTCTCTGGAAAAGAGGAGAGAAAGAAAAGGGGAGCGGGAGAGTGAAGAAGCAGCGCGCGGTGGAGTTGATGAGAAGAGCGGCGCAAGCGGGGGGAGGAGAGGAGGGTTTCCGAAACAGCTCGCCGCTATCTCGACTGATCCGATCAAGATTAATGAACGCGCGAGCTGCACGAACCTTCGCGCACTGCCTAGCTCTCTCTCTCTCTCTCTCTCTCTCTCTCTTTCTCCCTCTCTTTCTCTCTGTACGCGGGCTCTCTTTCCTGCAGGGTTATATAGTGTGTGTGCGCACATGAGAGCAGAAGCCAAAAACGACAGGTCGCCTAATAATGCAGTCCTGAAGCCGCGTTTATGAGCGCATATGTATGTGCTTGGGTGGATTTCGAGGCTCGAGAGTAATGCGAGTGCGAGGCTTATCAGGGAGGAGGCATCGCAGTGTGAAATAATAATTCAAGAAAAAGCGAGAAGAGAGAATTTCTTATTTTATTTCTCACGTTGAGGTGGTCTCTTAATTTCTTGCCGGGATTGCGAGCTGTGTTTGCGCTTCGTATATTGCAAGGGAGAAGCGACTACGGATTATTGAGATTTCGATATAGGGATGAAGAGTGTTTTCATTAGATGTATAGGTGGTAGACGGTCGATGTAAATGTCGCCTGATATGAAAATGTTTACACAAGAACGGTTCTTCGATTAAAGAGTAAAACATGGCGCGTTTCATGATTTATTGCTGCGTTGCCTCTGGATTAATTATTGAAAATTTTATTTCGAAATACTGTTAGGTTAATTGGTAAGAGAGAAACTTCGTATTTTAGATTAAATGTAAAATACGATATGCGTGTTTCGTTATGAACAATTAAAGTATTTCCTGTGGTTGTGAATTCTGCAAGTTTGTACATACCTTGGTGCTATTTCTTACTCGACTTTTAACTTATGTATTTTTAAATGTATTCTCAAATGTTTAATTGTTTAGTGTATGTATCCTTCAATTTTTTTTTATGGTGAGTAGATACAAAAAATTTTTTTCGTGAATGCGAAACTCTATTGGTTATTATGAACTATTTCTATTTCTTTATACTTATATTCCTTTCTAACATATATATAACTATTTTGATGTATTAAAAATTACAATAAATATCATTTTTTAAGCCCTTATACAATTAAATCAAAAAACATTTTTGATGCATTACAAAATTACCGTCAAAATTATGAAAATAATATAATTTAAAATAAACGTTCGTTTACAACAAAAAATAATAATGATAAAAATAATGAGAGTGTTAATAAAATAAATCAAGTGCAGTGTCCACGCCTCCGCTAAAGCGCAAGATCCCTCTCGACCCTGTCGGAATTGGGTATCAACACCCTTCTCGTGATTAATCCCATAATCCGGCGTTGACCACTTTAGTTCTGCCCGTACGTGAGAACCTCACTTATGAGGTTCTTCAGCGTCCGTAGTCGAAAGCTCGCCCTTAACACAATGAAGAGAAATTAATCCTACATAATATCGAAGTGCTTATAACATTTTTAATACATTTTTTTTATTTTATTATTTTCATTCATAACGTAAATTAAAAGTTTACGCGATATGAATAAATGTGTAACTTGAAAAATGAATATTGTTAATTTTACTATGACATAATTTAATATAAGCCTTACTTTTACTATCTTGGGTTCAAGTAAAATAAAATAGATCGATTAACGTTAAGTCTATCCAACATCAATTTTGATCTCAACAAATGTGATGTTTATATAGTTCTATCCAAGGCATTCAAGCGAAATGACTTGATGACAGCTTGAAGTGCAAGGAATCGCCATTTCAAGGTCTGTCTTTTTCTTCGAAGAACTTACTCGCTTTTTCATGATGCTTTTTGCAGAGCTATTTGTTCAATGCCTGTAAAGGTCCTGCAGGCACGAGTTGTAATTATCCACGGCATTAAAGTTTAGAGAAAAAGTTTGATTATCAATTCCGAAATTTCTTAATCCGTACAAACATAGCTACTTGCATCTGAATAAAATATAAACATCATAATTCTTCACACGGAGAAAATTTTGAAAAAACTGAAAAAATGACTATACCTTTTAGGAAATCTGACTAAACTTTTATAGCGAATCTTTCTTCATTCCTAGTAGAATTTACTAAAGTCACTGTTATTCATAATATAAAATACATACTAATTTTTCGAAACACTTATTCTCTTGCATAAATAAAATGGGATTGCATTACACACACAAAACACACGATAAATCATAGTTTCGCATCAGGGAAAATTAAAAGGCTTCGTTAAATAACACTTGCGCTTCTACACCAGAGCACCTTAAGCTACACAATAGAACAAAGGGCGAACAATGATGGAACGCACTCTCTCGTCGCCAGTCCAGCGCTAGCTCGCTCCCGGCGACCCACATGGGCAGCCCGTCGGAGCAACGAGGCCCAAAGAGGCAGAGCCGAATTGGTTCCCAGAGAGAGAGAGAGCCCGGCCTTTCCATTCCGAACTTTCATGGCCGCCGGCCCAATAAACGCGGAGAGAGCCATATTCCCCGTATCCGTGCGTTCCGCCGTTTTTTCTCGGATTCCTCGTTAAACGAAAAAGCGCGCGACACTTTTCTCCTCGTTAGCTCGGCGAGCATCGAAACGAGGCCTGATAGATGCTCAAAGCGAGCTGCTTAATTGAATTCACACTCAGTCACTCCGCGCGTCTCCGTCGAGGCCGCGAAGCGCCGAGTCATTCGACGCTGATTTTCTCCGAGTTAGCCGGGCTGAGCATCCGACGGCGATGGCGCGCGCGAGCTAGGTTCTTTAAGCCCTGTTTAATTAATTTATTCAATGGTAGAAACGAGCTTAGGCGGAGGAACGATTGGCGCGGGAAGGCGGAGTGAGGCGATTATCCTTGCTATTTTTACGGCGCTGGTAATGGAAATGTTGGGGTAAAGATAGCTGGTTAAATCGGAGGGAGGTAGAGGCGAACACTGATGCTGGAACTTTTGAAAGTCAATGGTTATGCAAAGACATTATGTATTCTTTTCAATTATATAATGTAAATTAAAAGATGGGTATAAGTTTATAATTATTGATGAATAGGTGTATACAGTTATTGCTAAAATTTATACTATTTTCTGAATGTGTATTTTATCACAATTTTGCTCCTTGTCGAACGTCATACTTGATTGTACTAATAATATAATTCAATAGAGTTCATAAAGATTAATTTACAACTTTTTATTTTAAATTTTTATTCTCCGCATAACATCAAGAATATTGTTGAACGAAAACTTATAAAAAATTCAAGTTTTTCAAAAAACGATACACCAAAAAAACAAAACGTTATTTTTGCAGTATTATGCAAGCACACTCGTAGCAGGAAGGTCATAAAAAAATGATCGTCATCGCCATTGTAACCGAAAATTCATCCTATCCATCAGATACAAGTTTTTCGTTTCTTCCCATCCCCGCACGCGAGTGGGAGGATTTTCCGTGAACACGCGAAAATTCTCTTCTTTGTTCGTCGGCAAGGACGGCGTTTATACACACACACACACACACACAGCAGCGTCGCCGACCGAGCGACGACGCGAGTTCACTGCAAGCGCGCTATACATATATAGAGCACACCAGTCGTGGGAGGGTAAAATCAATAACTCGAGAGAGGGTGAACGCGCAGAGCGCCGCTCAGCCAGAGGGAGAGAGAAAAAGAGCAAGAGAGACTTGGGATGAAGGAAAGAGAAGCCGGAGCTTTTAATCCGGGCGCGCGTTCGTAAGGAGAGACGAGAATGTAGGGCGGGTCCGTGGATGCTTGTCAGCGTCCCGCCGTCGCCAGGGACATCCCCGCGCGCGCGCGCGCACTGTCCCCGCGTGTCCTATCGGTTTCTTCCTTTTTTTTTCCTTCTTTTGCCCCCCAGCTCCCTTCTGTGTGCGAGCCACCCCTCGGTGCTCTCTCCAGGGTATTCGCCGCGCTTGGTGGATGCAGGAGCGGCGTCAAAACAAAAATATTTCGCGATGGATATTTTATGCGCTGACTGGGGGTAAGATTGTTGGATTGGGAAAGCTTGATGTTGAAGGATACTTTTTAATGTTTTGTTAGTTTTCTCTAACAAAATTTTTAGAGATGAGATTTTTTTATTTTTGTCAGTTCGCGCTCTATTATTGGCAGTTTTCGCATAATCTATGTTTTACTACGATGTATAAAAATTCATAATTTTATTCTCTGTCCTTTTTAATTCTACTATTACTTTTTTAAATTTATTTATTTATACAAACGGGCAATAATTACCCTTTGATTTACATAGATTTTACAATAGGTAGCTAAATCTCAATGTAACAATAGAAAAAAAGATCATATAAAAGTAAAATATGAAAATAGAATAACAAAAAAATTACAACGCATAAATTCTTATAATACTCTAAAATCTAAAAACAATAGAACATAGAGCAAGCTTAAACGTAGACAACGAATCAGTATTTGAGATCGTATCTGGTAGCAGATTCCACCGTCTTTTCCTTCTACTGACGGCAGAATTAAGGCCAACGTTTGAATTATAATTACCATCTTGTAATATTCTAAAACTACGTAAAGAATAATTCAAGAGCTCGTTGACTGCCTCACGTTTACCATTGGGCGTGAATATTATAAATCTGGTCGAAGAGCCCAGTGTATGGCCCGCTATCATTATTATATCAGTAATATATCATGTCTTATTATCTCTGATAATAAGTGGACGGAAATGTTTGTATACAAATGTTTGTATACAGGACAGTAGCATGAAATCGAGTACGGGTAAGTACCTCACTAAGGAAGTTCACATATAAAGTATGCAAGGAACTCTCCCAACGGATAGAGTCTCCAAATACTTAGGGACAGTGTAGAGTGTAGGTGGAAAGTCTTACTGCCACTGCCCACGATAGCCCACCTATGCAAGGGAACAAAGTCGGAAGATCATCACCGACGCTCGCTCTACTCTCGATTTAGAAATATAGGAGGTTAAGGGGCTTTACAGGTGGTAAGAAGACAGAGTCAATAGGACCCTGGTAGGGCTGAAGCTTAGGCGTAGGACAGGCGATCCTCGAGATCATATCCTATAATCGTCTTTGCTAAGCCGCCGACAAAAGAACCCATTGCACGTCTTCTTTATCGCCGAGTGATAACGATCTTGTAGGTAGGGCTCGCGTGAAACATAAGATCGTCCCCATCGTTTCCCTTTTATTATGATTTTAAAAAAAATGTTTTCTTTTATGCAGGCATCACTATTTTTAATAATATACTATTTTTATTACGGCATACATGCACAGCACATAACCTGTTTTACTTCCTAAGAGCAATATACGATTTTTTAGTACACCCCGGCGAAAAAGGGGGGTCTTTTTCTCTATATTCCGGATAAAATACTGCCCGATTTACCTGAAAAAAGCATTCAGCGCATAGGCGAAGGCGTGTTTTCGGCCCGAGCCGCTAGGCGAGCATATGGAGCATGTGCAAATCGTAAAATTACTACTTACTAACAAGAAAACTATATAAGATTTCTTCTAACTTGGATCTATATTTTTAGGTACCAAGAAATGAGTAAAGCTGCAATAATAAAGTCTAAAGCTTTGGAATATTTGAGTGATGGATACTTGTAGTCTTATTTTAACGAAAATATGATAAAAGTGTTTTTACTTAAAAATTGAATATTTTAGCCTAAACAAGTTTTTGATAAATTTCCAATAAATGTAATAAGACGATAAGAAGCAAGCATCAATTTGCCGTCCTTAGAATAAAGAATTTATAGTTAGTACCAAAGCTATGTTTGTTTAAACTTCACCAAAAGTCATCTAAATTTCGACCTGCAAACTTCATAATTATTCCGTTGCTCAATTTTGAACAAGCATAACTTTGGTTCTTATTATTAATTTTTTATTTTAAATTCAGCAAACAGAATCATTTTATTTATTAGAAACTTATCAAGGACTTGTCTAGACTAAAATATTCACATTTTAAGTAAAAGTTTTTTCCATATTTTCTTTAGAATGAAACTTCTTGCATTCATAACTCGAATATTCTGAAACTTTAGACAGTTAAACTGTGGCTTTACTTATTTCTTGGTACCTTCTGATTAGAAATGTTTATTAGCATCAATTTAAGTTTGATAATTTTAACAGCTTATAGAATTCACAGCAAAAAAGAAATGTATAATAATTTGATATCACAAATAGTAATAATTAGTAATAATCAGTCCAGAAATAAACATATACAGGTAACAATATAAACTAGATAAATAATGACAATAGTTTAAAGTATATATTGTATTCTGGGACTAAACCCTTGTTATAAGTTGTTTATAAATCTTTTTTTTGTTTTTAGTGTATGCCAGCACATGTAAAGTTGAAGGTGTTGATGCCATCCACATTAAACTCCACAGCTATTATGTAGATTATTTATATGCTTCTTGATGCAAGGACCATTGTGTTAAAAACTGATGCCAGATTTGAATCCTCGATGACGTGTAGTATATCACGTTTGAAGGCAGGCGTGATGCCGATCTAATTTAGATATCAATTCTTACTTTTACAAATCGATTTGCTATAGGTAGTTCGAACAATTTTGGGCCTTAGTTTAGTTTCACCGTTTCGAAGTTACTGTAATTCAACTTTTAGCATTGAGTCTTATGAAAGATATCGTTCTAAATCGTACAGATTCCTGTATTTTTTTTATAACAGTAAAGGTTTTTTTCAAATTTTGCTTAAAAAAACATGTTTTTAATGATTATAATTCGTGTATTATGCAAATATGTTAGAAAATTAAACTTGACCGTTTTTACTATATTGATATTTTCAATTTAAGTCTATTATTATATTAGTATATCTAAATCGTGGTAGGGCGTGTTTTTAAAATTGTGCGGATATCAACATTCGGTATATTTTTTCACTATTTACATTTCTTGTTACAGAAAGTTACAGAATTAGATCCCTAAACGACTGTATGAATTTAAAGGCAGCTTACACAGTTTGTATAAAAAGCCGCTCACGCAAATGCACTTCTTATAGAGGCGGGTTCATCGATTTTCTTCAACTCATTGCCGAACTATCCGTCTGCAGTTCTTGAAGATTGGATGGATAGACATAGTTTCCGGTAGCTGTCGGCGGGCGATTTGTACACGTTGATGGGCCAATGTCTCAAGAATCTGATCAAGGTATACTCCTTTCCTAACGTTTTAATTGACTTTTTGACGCTTGTCGATTGAGTGGGCATAAACCTCGTTTTACCCATGTAAACTTACAAGTCATTCACTTACGTACATTTACTTTTTATTAATGAGTGTTTTTATCATTGTAACTTTGGTAAGGTATCTTTTGAAAACGTTCTGTTCTGATTAATACCTTTTAAAAATCAATTACTCTCAGCCATTTAAATACTTTCTTATTTATAATCGAATTATGTATATTAAACAATTAAAGTAGAAGTACCAATTAATTAAACTTGCAATTTCAAATCAAACAGTAAAATTTTTTCAATTGTCCTTTCTCTACCATTTGTTTGTTTTTATCTATTTTAAATTGGTTGAAACGTATAAAAACTAAATTTTTCATTTAGTTTATCATTTATAAAACTTTGAAACTTCGAAACGATAGAGATTTATGAGATCTATGCCGTTCACACAGATATCCCGGCCCCGTAAGAAAGAAGAAGAAAAAAATAAATTCCAAGAGCCACTAAAAATTCATTAGTTCGCCTTAGCGCGAAGCTCGAAAAACTTCACGCATCGCGAGGCGGCATTTAATAATCTGGCGTTTACCGTGCACAATACATTCACATGAGCGCGCGGCCAGCACGGCCGCGCGTGCAAAGAAAGAAAAGCAAGATGAAAGCTGGTGAGTCGGATCGTCGACAGTTGTGCCGGCGGCCGGGTTCTACTTACAGCGCAACCCGGGGGTTGCGTGAAATGGAGAGAAAGATCGAACCGGAGAGAGCGAGTGAGCGAGAAAGAAAGAGAGAGAGATAGAAGGAATGAGAGAGAGAGAGAGAGAGAGAGAGCACGAAAGAGATAAACCTATACGGTAGAGGGAGACGCAAACACAAAAAAGAGAGAGAAGAAAGTGAGTTAAAAAGAAGATGGAAAAGGGTGCTGTATAGTAAAAGAAAGAGATGAAAGCCGAGAGAGAGAGAGAGAGAGAGAGAGAGAGAGAGAATCGAATAAGAGTAGAGTGGATTGTGGAACGAGAAGGAGAGAGAATGTGAGAGAGTGAGGGAGAGAGAGAGAGGGAGGGTGGGAGAGACAGAAACTGCAAAAGAGCTATACGCTGCATGGCTCTCGGAGAATATCATTAATCACCTTCATGTCACGGCTAGCACCGCACCGCCAGGGGTACCTTATACCAAGGGTACACACTGTGCATCTTCTTCCCCTTTTCTCTCGCTCTCTTTCTTTCTACAACTTGGTCGCGAAGCGGGGATCCGCGGTTCCACGAGCGAGAGAGAGAGAGAGAGAGAGAGAGAGAGAGAGAGAGAGAAGAGAGAAATGCTCCTGTTCGGCGCTGCACATCGCACGAAGCTCCGCGGAGCTGTCGGATATGAAGATGAAACAAGAAGAAGACAGGTCCAAGGAGAGTCCAAATGTATATACCCCCCAAGAAGGCGGACGAAAACGTTAGTATAGGTATATTCCTCAAGTATTTGTGATATTAAACTTGGTAAGCACAACAATGATATTCGATTTTTCACCGTTCTGCGTGACTATAAAGTTTTCATTGAGGCGGCCCACGTGTTCACAGATGCGTGTACTTTTGCGTTGTCACAAGTGGGTTATGGGTATATACTTGATTATGTTATATGGATTACCTGCACTCTCAAAGAAATTAATTTTTTTTAATTTCTTTGTGTATTTTGAATGGATGACTGCTCGTTGGAAGTTTCTCTTGAGGCCATTCGGCTGTATTAAAACTTGCTAATTGAGATACGAGTTTATGTCACAATAATTTGTATAAATATAGCATTAATTATTCCACAGAATTTCAAAATTTTAATTTGTAGAGGCTCTTCTCTAAGCGGTCAAAGTCATGATTCCCAATGGTAACCTAAAAAATACTCAATTATTCTTAAAATAAAGATAATTATACCATATAATAATATTATTAAAAGATTTCACAGAAATATTACGCAATATTTCACAAATCTTCAAAGAATACTTTTAAAATATTCTATAGAAATATTTCAGTGAAATCTTTTCATCCTCTCTCGGTTTGGATTTTGCTCAAACTCAACACTCAACAAAATTCAAGTTATTGATATTTTTAACATTATTTTAAGGAAATATTGAAATAAACACTATTGTATACAATTTTCAGAACGAGTTGCCCATCTTAGTGGTTGTGTTTTCAATTTTGTTATGAAAATAACGAAGATTTGCAACTTTACCTACCATGCTATGTACCAAGGTACACGTTCTGAAAATATGATTGCATCCAAATGTTCATATTTTATATACTTTTGATCCTTAACTTTAGACTGTTATTATTTTTGACGAAAGAAAAATATTTTAAATCTTTAAAAAATATGAAAGCTCATTTCTTATGGTTTAATTTTAAGTATTTACAGAAACATACCTATAAGGTTTTTCTGAACTGACTGATATTATATAATTTCCTCAAAATAATATTCTTCTTTCGAAAGCCTGTAGTTTATCAGAATATTTTGCATTTCCGGAACCCAGCAATATTTTTATTACCTCTCTGCTAAACGTACGTTAGAAAAGACCCCTCCCTCCCGCCTTTATAACACACTTACTAATATAAACTCCAATAACCCAAGTGTATTATGGGTTATTAGTAAGAGACGCCATCTAATGGCGCTCTAGTAACTAAATCTTACGTACGTTTAGCAAGATCCTTTTTATTATTATTATTTTTTATTTTTATCATTAACATTCGCTTTGGAGACGTGTTATAGTAATGCCAACTAGGCTGCATATACTGTAACCTTTTATACAAATTTATATGAAATATTTAATTATATATCCTACTTTATTAAATATGTCTAGAAGAAGTATTTCATCTACTTGTCGGTCTAAAAAGCGTTTAATAAGTTACTAATTTGAATGGCGACATCCAAACCACCGTTTTCGTGACAATCAGCTACGTAAGAAACATTTTTTTATATAATATTTATTTTGAACATAATTCTACGTTCAAATTTAATTATTTATTACAGAAACAATTTTTTTTTTAAATTCATCTGAACATGTTACTTGTAATGTTTTAGCAAATGATAAACATCTAGTTGAAAAAGTTTTGAAAATGATTCTAAAAATTGTTCTATTGAAAATAGAAACAATCACCTTTTCTTATAGTTACTTATTATTTTCCTGCCCACTGTTGTTCCATTTATTTCTGCTATGAAAATTAAGATAAATTTAATTATCTATTAATATACGAATATGTAACTTTGATATTTCTATTTTTATTTCAAGCTTAGGAACATTCAAGAATATTATTTAATAACATGCTTCTATAACATATAATCTAAGATTTATAAAATAATCTTAATTTGAAGAAAATACTTTATAACACCAATAAGCTTACTTTATAATACCAACTGCTAATTCTTGAGCATTGCTGTATCCTCCATACAAAAGTTTCAAATATTAACGAGAAAGTATATTTTAGTCTGATGATTATAAGTGGTAGTAGAAACAATAGTGGTGATGTTCACGTAATTAACTTTCATATGGACAATTCTACGTTTAAAAAATTACTAACAATCCGATTTTCAAAATTTCTTCTGTTAAAAATTATCGCGTATTCTAGTGTAAAACAGTATATTGAATTGA
>JAPYZA010006758.1:0-14327 GCA_030522685.1 Eupelmus azureus
TCTCTCTCTCTCTGTGACGCTCGCTCGAAGAGAGCGCTTGACACTATGGAGAGATAGTTCAAGTAGAAAGCGGCCCTGAAGTGTGTCGCTCACCCCCCCACTGGCTCCTGGGGCTTCTCTCTCCCTCTTTCTCTCTCTCTCTCTCTCTCTCTCTCTCTCTCTCTCTCTTGATCTTTCGAGAGGGTAAATTGTGGTTGTCTCTTTCTCTCTCGAGTCGGGGAGACAGAGAGAGTGAGCTATATAGTGTTTGGTCGAGGACTAAAGTTTGTCGCGATTTTGCATCAACTCCCTCTTGAGAGGGAGAGAGGAAGATAAGTTGAAACTCAACGATGGTTATTAGATGTAAACACCTTTTCTTATACTTTCAAGGAGATGATCGTTCTTTTGCTTCGAATGAAATAAGGTAATAACGGTTAAGTAAAGTATCGATACGTTGACAAGTATTATTTTAAACTACAGGACACGTTTATAATTTAAAAAAAAAATCACACGTACCACGCCAATTACTCCGATATCCAGCTCTCCCCCACTTTTATTGATATCCTCTCGCAATAAAAGCGCGACTTCCTCGGCGACTTTGATCCCCGAAAAAATTCCGTCCACGTTCCCTCGTATACTCTCCTAGCCCTCTGCCAAATACTAAACTAATTTTGCCTCCAGCCTCACCCTTCCCAGCCACTAAATTCCAACGGCCCTCAAAGACTTTCGCACCTACGGTCCTACTTGCCGAGGCAGAGCGCACCAGCTCGTTTCCTTTAGCCGTATTTGTCAAGCACTCGAGGTATATCCTGAAGAGGCAACGGCGGCAGCAGCAGCCAAGGGCCAGAGAGCGCCGAGAAATTAAAGAACCTGCGGATAATGGCGCAGCTACCCCCTCGGGCGTCGGAGCCACTTATCACCTCTCTGCCAGGCTCACGTGCCTTAGCCTATATAGCTCTCGTTCGGCCCGAAACACATCGGCGCCGAGGTCTCAATGAAATCCACGAGAGCCGCCCGATTTTTCGAGTGCAAGCTCGCCGAGAGAAAGCCGGCTGAGCACAGTAGTTTACGAGAGAGTGGCTAGAAAAGTACGGCTCTTTCAAGTGCGGCTATAGGTTGGGAGCTGGGTTTTGATACTTTGTCGAGAGATTTTGTTGTTATAGTGTTTTTAATAGTCTAGGCCAGAGGGCGGGGAGTGTTTCGAGGTTGTTTCATGATGAATCTTGGAGGAGTACACTGTATATTTTGGTAATGGAAATTTTGTTGGTCAAATTTTGATAATGGCTTATAATTTCGGGCTTTTTAGTGTTGCCCATAAAGCACGGACAATTTCAGGCAAGAACTAACTTTATATGCCGCGCTATAAAGAAACTTTGTGCTTGATAGTTCATACGTGTCATTAGCAATTTTACAGCGATATTAGTGGGTACTTGGAATTTTGCGGCTGTCTAAGTTAAGAATTTGTTTTAATTAAATATTAAATAATTAATATATCTTCGTAAAAGTTTGATCGAACTCTTCATATACTTTTATGCTTTATAAATAAATTTTACAACCAAGCGCTAAATTCGTTACTAATGACGTCAATTAAATTTATTATAAGACTTCAAATTAACTATATTTTTCAAGCTCATCACAAAAGAGCCGCGTGCCCAATACTTTTGATTACAAAGTCATCGAAGAAAAAAGTTAACGCTTTTCAATTCCCAATTCAAATAAATCAAATCGCACTAAAAACTTGCTATATTTAACCTTACAACACTCCCAAAACCTTTTCGTAACATTCCAATCAACTTGTATTTTTATCCCGGCGCACGAAAAAGAAAAACAGCCATCTAAATGTAGCCGCACTTCCGGACTCCAGCTCATCTCGCCAGCAAAGCCACGATTAAAGGCAAAAAAAACACATTCGAACTTGCACTTTGCCCGAGATTACCGCAACCTGCCAGCGACTCCCAGAGCTATAACTCCGCGACTTTCTCCCCCGTTACGTTAGACGGCCGCGCGCGAAAGAAAAACAGAGAGAGAGAGCGAGGCGCAAAGTTCGCGCTCGCTGCCAAAAAGGCCTGCGCCCGACAATGAATTACGAGGTGAGGCTCTGCTTTTTCGGTGCCGCGCGCGCGCGCGCAGGAGAGCGCCTAAAAAGAGCGAGCGCGACGCGCGAAGAACGGATTGTTTTAACGGAAAGCCGCCGAAGCCAAGATGAATTGGGACGTTTCGGCTCTGCACCGCCTGTTGTAAGGCATGTATATATATATTCGGGATGCGCGAGGGGAGTCACAGCTGTTGTTGGCTCGCGGCCCCAGCATGTGAAGGAAAACCAATGAACTTGCCTATCTGTGTGTGCACGCGCGCGCGTGTGTATATATAAAGGGCTGCATGAGCACGAGGGCAGCGTGTGTAGTGTCTCCTTTTTTTTTTGCCGCTGCTTCGCCGTGTTGGGAATAGTCGATCTGTCTTCTTTGGAAAGTTCCGGAGACTCGGCGGGTTCATTGGATTTTTATTGACTCTCTTTATGAGCTGCGCTGCAGCACGCCGCGGCCGAGCTGATGTGTTTCTTGCGCGCCGGGATCACGTGTCTGAAAGCGGGAATTTTTTTACGCGGCTTCGCTGAAGTTTTTCCAGTGCTGTTGACTTTTGGTTTATCTCGATTTTTGAAGGGAGCTGTATTTTCGTACCGCGGCCGGGATGTTTTTCATCGGATTTCTCCCTTGATTGGAAAGAGCATGGGTTGTTTTATGAGCGCGGTTTGAAGAGAAATAAACATTGCTCGGTATAAGCCGTACGTAATAATTAAGGCTAAAATTATCAATAAGGAGATAAATTTGTTTACGATTTCTCAGTACCTAATAATGAAATTTTCAATGTGTTCCTGTTTACACTCTATGAAAACATCAAAACGTCAATATACTTAACATTCGAAATATAAAAAAATACCGTGATCACACGCGAAGCATATTTATGCCCGGCGTAAGTAGATTCAGTCCAATTGATCGGCCGATCAATCAATAAACTATTTTCCCTACATCTCTGCCGAGCCATTCAATCATAGCCATTACGAGCGTCGCATAAAATTTACCGTCTGCTCGACGATCGATCGGCCTTGCAGAAAAAAAGCCGCGCGCACGATAAAGATCCTGATGCGCTCGATAAATCCAATAGCCCATATTTGCGCGCGCGCGCGCGGGGAGAACGACTCTCATATACTTATAATTCACTTTCCCGTCGTTGGCAAAAGCATCTGCGATGCAAAATTCCAGCTGCCGCCGTCGCGTAGGCCAAACGCATATACATCTATATATACAAGAAGCGCGGGGAAGTGTATCGTAAAAAAAAGAGAGAGGAAGACGAAGAAGAAGAAGAAGAAGGTATAAGGTCGTGCGCGGGAAGGAAATCGAGAAAATTCGAAAAGAGCTTGGAAGCTGCTGACGCGCGCGGGGGAGAGGCGAGCTGCTACTCTGCCGAGTTTTTGCAGTGCCTCTCTGGTGAGGTATATACGTGTATATACGGGAGCAGCTCGAACTCGAAACCGGCTTTGGCAAAGTCGAATGAAATCCGGAACTACCTACCCAAGGCGAAAGCCAGCGGCGGCGGCGAAGGAAATGGAGAAAGTGAGTGAGGGCTCGGGGGCACGAGAGAGAGAAGAGAAAACGAGTTAAAGTTACTTTGTAAGTCATACACGTAAGAAGTATATGGACGAGTGTGAGCGTTAACATTTACACTGTAACTAACTAGCTGAATACATTGTAGCTAAATTCGAGACTGAAGATCATACGCTTGGAGGAGCTAAGAATCAAATAGTTGCAGTAGCGTATCCTTTGCGTTTCCATTAAGTAGTCACAGAGCTGTATAGGAAGTGCAATAAGTTACGCTACAGTACAAACGCAAAATTGTAAAATGAACATGGGTGTCAATGGTACGATGAGCAAAGTTCATTACATTTTTCAGACTCTGAAAATCAATATTAAATGCCGAGATCCACGTCAACTACTTTTAGCTCAATCAAAGAATCCCGAAAGATTTTATTAAAAAGCCCTATCAAACACTGTGTAACAAAAGCCCGCGTTAAATCAAAACCAACAACGAAGCGCAGCGCAAATAAGCCGGCATTCTCGAAATACCGACCCTAATAACGCAAATAACAATTACGCCGACGACAACGAAATCCAGCGGGACCGCCTCGCGCAAGAGAAAAAAAAAGGAAGGAAAGGACAAAGCTAGCGAAGGTGCGGGCTGACGAGCGCGCGTCGCTGGGAAATGCGCGCTTATAGTACACCCTTGGATCCTTCTTCCACTCTCTCTCTCGCTCTCTCTTTCTCCTCTGCGGAAACAGGATGGAGAAACGACGAGTAGCGAGCGCAAGCCTGTCCCTCGTCGTTGTCGTTGCCCATCGCCTTGGCAACCGGCGGCTCGTAAGACGCTTTTGATAAGGCATCCGAGAGGAGAGAGAGAGAGAGAGGGAGAGACTCGCTCTTTCTACCGGGCGTTCACGGAATTCGGAGCAAAATAGCGGCTAGCCATTCTCCCGTGATGCTCTCATGTTCGTCTTCTCTCTTTCTCTCTTTCGAGATCCATCTGCACGGGATTCCGGCTGATTTATTCCTTTCTAATTTCCTCGGCGTTTTTAGCTTTCATAAATCCTTTCCGCGTCTTTTTGTCATTGTCGCCGATGGATAGATGGGCCGGTTATTAAGAAGTTTTCGGTTGACTGGTTTAATGAATAGTGGGTTATTTACTTTTTTCGCGTCCTTTTCAATGGAATTGGATATTATAGGATTATTTCAGTATTACGATTAGCGAGCTTCATTGAAGTCAAAAGAAATTGTATTTAATTCATAAATGCTTTTTTGTAAAAAGGGAAGTTAAGAAAAGAAAAAAATCAACAACCAAAACTGTAATAATAAGATATTTATACATTTCATAAATTCTTTCAATCTCTCCAAGTCAACGGCAAACGTACAAAAATCACAATCACCGTCCTCCCGAATTATAAATTATCCCAGCGAAAAATCTCGAAAACAGGACAAAAGCCGAGAAAAAAAAATCAAAAGACCCAGCAGAGCGACTACCCTCATTAAACACAGCTGCAGCGGCTCAAATTTCCTGACAATTAAAACCCCCCAGCCCCCCCCCCCCCACCGTCTCCAAAAAGAGCGACGGACGTTGCCCGCGGCGAAATTCAACAGTAGCAACGTTTCGCCGGGCGCTCGGCCCAGCGATACAAATTTCTCGCAAAACAAGAAAGTCCCTGCCGCGAGGAATTACGAGCGGCCGAGACATCACGGGAGCAGCGCGCGCACACATAGACAGGGACGTGTATACAAAGGCATCCGCGACGCCGTCGTCGTCAGGAAGGAGAAAAGGGTCCGCGAGGTAAAACGCGCGCGCCGTCGAGGATCTCGGAGTTGAGGGTAGAGAGAGAGCGTTTCTCTAGTCTGGAAAACGAAAAGCCCGGGCAGGATAATTTCCTCTCTGCGAGAACAAAGCCGCGAAATACCCTTTCTTCGATTCACTTCCGGGGATGTAGCTTGGCGGCTGCGCGCGCTGAGTGGCCTGGGACGGCGCGAGAGAGGATTTTCTAATATAATACGCCGCAGCCCGCGCGAGCGAGCACGGGATTCTCAGCTCCGCGCGCACTTCTTTCCTTGAGCCTTTTCTATCTTCCTCGCTCGCTCTCTGCCTGTGCAGGGAAAGCCTTTTCTTTGCCGCTATTAGTATTACGCGGAGAGAGAGAGAGAGAGAGCGAGCGAATGAAGAAAAAAGGATAAAGGAGATGTTATTGCGAAAGTTCGCGTGTGTATAGTCTGCGAAGGAGGAAAAGGTGTATGCGTGTGTGTAGAGAGGGGGGAAGGAGAATCTTTTCCGAGTCTACGAGCGGCTTAAACGAGGTAAAATTTACTCGAGTGCAAATAGATTTTATATGTACGGCTGGGAGGAGTCGGGGAGAAAAGGGCTTTTTCATATTTGCGACGACCCCCGCCCGATTCGCGCCCGAGACCGAGTTGACTTTGTGCGCGCGCTCTCGCGTGGAGCTGCATTTGAGGAAAAATGGGGATTCTATTTTAGAACGAGTGCAAGCAGGCAGGCGGGCTAGTGTTATTTATTTTTAGTACTCTGCTTGATGGAAAAACTTTTTTTCAAAATTCCCGTTGTGTTCCGTGTGTGTTAGGCGCGCTCGGGTTGTTGGATTAATTTAATTAGTCGGTTGATACAAGCGCGTTGATGCACTGCCAAAAGCGTGGTTTTAATTTTCTGTTATAGTTGAACGTCAGAATGTTGAAGTAGAGATGTTATAGACAGGTGTTTCTCTCAAAATAAATAATCTAAATAAATTTCTACACGATCTTTAAGGATTACTAACGTTTACTCATTTATCTGAAAATAGAATGTTATATTAACGAAATTCCCAATGAAAACTACTCAATTTAACAATAAAGTTCGGTAAAATAAACTTTGGATATTCCCATAAAAATATACGTAACACCGGCACGCACGAATTATGAATCGACGAAGTGCCCCGACGTTATTAATTTCCAGAATGATTCGCCGGCGCATATGCCGGCCGTTAATCGATCATGATTGTTGAGTTTGACGTGTCCCAAAGATGCATCTTTAGGAGCGAAGATTGATTTTGATAGATGCTCTAGGGGCCATAGAAAACGCGTTACTCGCTCGCGCTGTCGGGATATATACGCGCGACAACTCGGAGTTGTGTAATGACGCTGCGATGTGCTGACGGAATGCTCCTTTTTCTCGGAAATGTGTTTGCGAGCATTTTTCATTACAGGTACAAAAAGAGGGCTTGAATGAAGAAGCAGATTGCGTGTCATGCTTTCGTGGAATATTGCTCGGATGGTTTGTGAGGATTGTAATGATCAATTGCAGGTTATATAAATTGTTATCGCATCGAAAAATTGTTTGTTTTTTTTATTTATATTATATTATTGTTAATATTGATTGTTTAACTGATTTTCACTACTATAGTAGTGAAAGCGTTTTTTGATCAAGTAGTTCAGTGCTCGCTTTTTACTGAAAACAGATACACATTACAGTGTGAAATCAGACATTAGCTTTACTTAATGTTAGCGTTATCTGTTATAGAATAGGGCCCCAGACAGAAAATTCATTAAATCCTAATTAAGTTGTCTTATTCTTAGTATACTTGTGATAAAAAATTAGATCCAAGTCAAAGCCTAGTTAGAGCCTAATAAAATTTCAGTTAATTCCTAGAAAAAATGGATTCATTGCTATTTCTTAACGTCTAACCATTTTAAACAGGTAAAATTTCTACCAGGGCACATATTAAAATTTCTCTTTATTACATTATGTAAAATCAAACATCTTATACAACGGTGTAAAATTTTATCATCAAACATCATATTTCCAATGCATCTACACAATTCCTAACGAATTCCCGCTCACTCAGCGAGCAGCATGGCCATTTATTGGCAATTTTATTTTCAATCCCGCATCAATCAAAATCATTATCAGCAGCATCCGGTCGCAACTCTTAACAAACCTCAGCTCGCTCCCGAAATCAGAGCAGCGCGAAATCCAATATCACGAAATTTCATTTGACCGGCCGACTCGCATTCTTACCAACTCATAACCGCAGCGAACTTTCATCCCCCCGGCAGCCTCCATCCCGCAAAACGCCTCTCCACAACAGCGACCGCACAATAATACAATAATTCCACGAGCGCGCGCCTTCAAACCCAGGCCGCCGCGGCAAATCCGAATAACCGGCGCGGCAGAATTCCGTGTCGCGTTAATACGCGGGGCCGTTCACGGTCGGCCGCCCGTAAATCTCCCACCTCGGCCGATCGAATTAACGCGCTCGCCCGCGCACACCCCCCCTGAATCAATAAAATGCACCCGCGCTTGCAAGAGAGAGAGAGCCTGATGCGTTTCGGCGAAATTCGTTCGATTGCGACGACGTCTCGTTAGCGGCGCGCAGATTGACCCAATTGCGAAAGGGAAACGTCTGCAGGCGCGTGTACCTAGTTCGACACGGGGCCGCGGAATCGTCATTGTTCTATGCGCGAGCGTCCGAGGTGTGGAAGGTCGCCAGTTTCCGAAATAACGACGCAGCCGCGACGAGGAAGACAGCTGCGCGCGCGCGCCGCCTGAGCTTCACGCTCGATTTTCTATATCTATCTCGAGCGCGCCTCTGTCGCGCTTATATACGCGTATTTTCAATCCTGCGCGCCTCTGTCTCTGTCTCTCACGGTTTTTATAACGCGCGCACACGCAGCGCCGCTCGTTTTTTCTCCGATTTTATAATCCCGCGCTGACTTTTATCTCTCGCGCGCGCGAGAGTTTGGAGAGAGGCCGGCTCGAGCGCATGTAAAATGCGGAAAAAATATTATATGCGTATTCCGATGCGAAATCGGGAGAGCTTTGGATTTTTTTAACGACTTCTCTATACCAATTTGCGCGCAGAGATGAAAAAATAAAGCTAGTCGTCAAAATTCTCCCTAACAAACAGCGAGGATCGAAAAAAGAAATCTATAAAAAAAAGCTCTACCTGCAACTCCTTGGCCGCGATAATCCAGACTCCGTCCGTTTGGTCCACTGCACCGCTATCACCTCGAAAATCTATCACACCTCCGCGCAATAATCAAACAGTCCGCACTCTCGGCATCAAACGGCGCTTTATTACGTCACATTGTCGCCGAGTCACAAGAGAAACGCGCACATCCAACTCAAGCTCCCCCCACGATAATCAGCAATTCACAGGCACACACTGAGCTTCACTGCGGGCAAAATGCAGCGCGATCACCGCCATATCATCTCGCACTAGCAGCCGCGCGCTCGCGCGCGCCTCACCGCCACCGGTATTAAAAGAACGACGAGGCCCAACTGACTGATCTACTCTCCGACGCGCGCTCTCGGCTCGCTCCCCGCAAGCTCACGCACACGCACGGTAAGACAGGCATGTAGCCTGACCGCCCGCACACCACCTGTAGGGTTGTATATATCGGCAGTGAAAGAGAGAGAGAGCGTGACTAGACGCGCGCGAGCCAGAGCTTCGCGCTCGTCGGACTGCACACGCTCGCGGCGTGCTGGGACTTTCTCTTTTTCGTCTGCCAAGCTCCGACTGCCTCTGGCCCCCCCACCCACGACGCGTCGACGTTTTGATGCTCGCTCGCTCTCGGTCGCACGCGAGCGAGCTGCGAGGAAGAGAGACGGAGAGCTTTTTTTAATCCGAGTCGCCGTCTATTGAATCCTGAGATTTGTTTGGCTTCTTTTTTTAGACGGACGCTCCGAGGATTTTCATTGAATTCTCGCGGCGTGGCGCTACAAGGGTTTGCAAGTTTTTTTGTTGTGGGCTTTGTAATTTTTAATGTGGAGGCTGGAATTTTTAATGTTTTTGGAGTTGGCCTGAATTCTAGCAAAATTTGTCACAAACTCATGGGACTCTATCCGTCTATTAATAGAGAACATAGTAATTTTTAGTAAACCGTATTCTCCATGTAGGTAATCGATTTACTACCTTAGCCCAATTTTCGCACTTCTATAGCGTTATTCTATCGAGTACTACATAAGAGTATTTATTTTTCATTTCAGGAAAAAAAATTTTCAATTTTCAATCCAATTTTCATGACACTTACACGACTTTTAACACTCGCTAAATCAAAAGCCTCCCAGCCCCAAAAAAAACGAACACAGCCGATTCGACAAAACCCAAAAAACCGATGTCAATCCATTAGAGGCAAACGCGTCCACGCGCACTTCCTCGTTCCTTGATGCAACCGGCCAACATTAATAACACTCAATAAATAAATAAATCTATCAATCTTTCTGTACTCCCCCTCCCCTCCTCTTCTCGCCTCTTCCGTCTCGCTCTCTCGATTACGAGGGCGCACAAATCCAAACGCACGCTCGCTCGGTGGGGGAACAGCCGAAGATCTATTATTGGCCCCGCAAGCGCGCGCGCGCGCGCAAGCACACAGCCCGACAATGGCGCCGCCGCGCGACGACGACAAAACAAGAGTCGATATATAGAAAAAGATCTCGCGAGATCTACGCGGACAGAAGGCGGTAGCTTTTCCGCTCGCGCTCAGGCAGATGCGGGGGCGGGGTGAGGTTAAACGCTGGGAAGCTTTCGGGAGCTTCCGAGAGCTTTCTTATGTAACTTTTGGATGCGGTCGCGCTGTTTATTCTGGTTTTCGCGCGGGGTGATTAGTTGAAATAGTTTCTGTATACTTTGCGCAGGACTGTTTGTTTAGAATGCGAGCGGCCGAAAAGTTTATGCGCGTGGAAGTTGGGGTAATTGTTGGGAGCTTGACATCGGAATTTATTGTTTTTTATTTTTAGTCTCGGGGATTCATTGAAGTGCGTCCAACTTGTGGCCATTAGAATTTCACATGGGATTCGGTGAAATCGTTGGAAAAGTCTGATTAAGAGATCTAAATTATTAGTATAATTTTTTGTTAATTGTGCAATTTTGTTATTTTTAACGCAAATCAATTTGTTTTTAATTATACGAAATAAGAAGCATACGCTTTATGAAGTTATCGATTGTTCTTCCGAAAAGAAAATAAATCTTCAACAACGCCGAAACGAATATTCCCACAATATGCAGGCAGTAAATTATACCGGCGGAGAGCTGCATAAATCACCGCTAATAATTCCTGCAATTTTTCATCCTCAAATGTTTATTTAATTCCGCGAATTCCACATTTCCCGCTTCGACATAAATTACCCTCAAACCTCATATCGATTACCTCAGCCGCGCCAAAACTCTAAAAAAAGTCAACCGATATTTTCTCCCTCCCCCCAAAAATTAAGGTCATAGACCACTTATCAAACTGCCAATCTCCATTCACCAGCCAATTTTCCACAATATAAAGCTCCGAACCACGCGTCATTAAAAATTCCACGCGACCTTGTCCCTATACCAGGAAAATCCACCTGAAAAACTATAAGCCTAGCAGGTCTATACGTGCCAACTTTACTTTTTCTCACGCGACAATAGCTATCAATTGCTCATACACGCGCCCAAGACTGCAGCCTCGCGCGTCCTTGGACGAGAACAGCGAAAATTCCGCGCGCTCGGCGATCAATCTTCCTCCTCGGCCGTGTATCCAAGCGAGCGGCCCGTTTATTCCATCGGGTGTGTGGTGTGTGTATATGCGTTGTCCGAGATATGAGGAGCAGGAGAATAGCGCTCGAGACATTGGCACGGCTCGTCGGCCGTCAGTCATATTATACTTTACCGGAATGGCCGAAGAAGCGAGCTTGAGGATGGAGGGGGGAGGAAAGCGGTTTAATTGCACGCTTGGCAGGTATTAGAAAAGTGATTGTTGTGGTATGCGTCGAAAATGACGCGTTTTGTGTTTTAGATATTGTAAAATATAAACTTTAACGATGTCTAGATAAAATATGAATTCTAAAAATGAGAATATTAATCGGTCTTATCAGTCCGGATTCATTCTACTTAATTTTTGTAAACTTTTACCACAGCCAATTCCATCTATTAGTTAATTAAAATTCTTTATAACGTAATATCGATACTCGGTACTTTCCACCGTTACATAAAAACTAACATTTCAGATAAATAATAAACTTCCAAAAAGCTTTATCCATCGCAGCAAACTAAAAATTCCACGCGCATAAAGCTCAACAAAAAACCGCAGTCCGGCCATCTAAACAAGGCAGTCCAACGAAAATAGTCGACTGTGCAAAAAGCCATCCGGCCCCGCTCGGCGCGGAAATATTTATACTCGAATCGAGCGGTCCTTTCCGGCGCATTAACATCTCATTGTAAAATATGCGCTCGCGCTCGGCGCTCATTTATTAGTGTCACAACTCCACCTTTATCGCGTTATTTTCGTAATTTTAATAGAAAAGCCTCCCTCCTCTCTCTCTCTGCGAGCGAGCGCGAGCTTGCGCGTGCCGCCCCCTGCTTTATACGCACAGCGAGGCCATTTGGCATCGTGACTAATGCCGATGGAAGCGCGCGCGTATGCATATAACGAAAGCCAACGCGGGGCCGCGAGATTACGCGTTATTTCGAGAAAACGTCAGGGCAGGTATTGTCTGCTTTGCCGAGAGCGCCACGGAAAGCCTTTGGCAGCCAACCAGCGCTCTCTTACTAATAAAGCACCGCCGAGAGAGATGGACAGTGTGGATAGTAAAGTGGGATGGACTACATGCGCTACTTATTGTGCGATCGCTAGCCGATTTTTATATCTAACACAATCACACACCTCTAAAAATCCAGAATTCGCGCTGGCTACAATATTTATGATACATATAAGTCTATGCGTATGTGAGCTTGCGTTTACATCCGGGAGATTGATTCGCCGTGGTATTTCACGCGCGCGGGTTACGTTCACTTAATTACCGAGCGAAGGGATGCGGTAAAACCGAAGCCGGATATCCGCGCGCGCGCCCCGGCGCTAAGTGCCTCGATTATTCTAGACGAATTGCCGCCCCGGGCCTATATGCAGCTGAACATTTGTCGAGCGCGACGAGTAGATGCGTGCGTGCACGCTGAGTTGGCTGGTTTTTCGAGCGATATTAATTTGAGTTTGAGCAGCGCTGATGGCGAGGTGTGTTTAGAGTTGGTGGAGCTGATTGATGATTGGCGAGGTGGAGGTTTAAAAGGATTTTTGGGTTAGTTTTGTAGGAAATGGTGGAATGAGAGTATTAACGTGGTTGAACTTACGTGGTGACCTTGGTGTATTGAGAGAGTGATTTTGTTGACTCACCTGGAACAGAAAAAATTGATAAATTAGATGGAGATTAAAATATGAAGTTAGTAATAATATTATAATGTAAGCTCTAGTTCATTTGTTTTACGTTGACATTTTGCTAAGACAATGTTTGACATATTTTTATAAAGGAGAACCACAGTTTTGTGATATAGGATTTATAAGTTATCTGGGCATATAAATACATAGAACAATCTTGGACAAAATATTTTTTTTGTATTGTTGAATTTTTATTTTTTAAATCATACTGAATGAATTTTTGAGTAAAATTAAACGTTTTTAAAAATCTTTCTTTCGTTTTGTGAAAACAAATTATACCAAAGAAAAGAACAATACAGTCTATTTTTGAAAATTTCTCCGGTTGTATTCTATTTTTAAGCTAGCGAGTTAACGATTGCTTGATGATACTCGAAAATACATTTTAGTATAGGCATCCGGTTTCATTATACAACCAATTTGAACTTGCAAAAATATTATCTCGGTCTTAAAAACATAAATCTTGTCAGTCAAAATTCATTATTGTCTTCAGACGTCAATATACCTTCCTCGAGTTTTTGACTCCTAACGCCATTTAGGTTCACAAGAACAATTGTTATTCTTACATAATATCAAATAAATATTATTGCATTAAAGTCAGATAATATCCCAAAATTAAATTATTGTCAAATTTTTACTTAGATCTTCCGTTAAAAAAAAATCTCGACTCCCAGCCAACAATTCACAAACTCTCAAATCCCAGCATCTCCACCTCCCGTTCCCAATAAACCAAACGAACAATAGTGACGGTCAAAAGGTCAAAAGCGCTCGAGCCGTCTCTCTTTTGTTTACGAGAAACTTGGTCGCGCAGCTTTCAATTATAGCCACGCCAAAGACAAAAATCCCACGCAAAAATAAAGCAAAACCTGTCGCCCGCGAAAAAAACACGCACTTAATATCTTTCGTTCTTTCTCCTCCTTACCCCGGCTTTCTTCTCAAAGGGGGGGGGGGCGAAAGGAAACGGGCATCCTTTCAGCGCCGGGAGCCTCGTCGAGACGATTATGGAAGCGGATATCAGCGGGGGCAAAAATAACTGACAGATCGTTGGCAGGCCAGCGCTGCAGCGCTCGCGGAGAGGAGGGAGAGAGAAAGCGAGAGAGAGGCAAGAGCGTCCGCCTCTCTTCGAAGCCGGAACCTTCGCTTTTGACGGACAGCTCTGTTATTACCGTCACTTCGGCATTCTCTTTCTTTCCTTTCGTTTGCTGGCTCTTCACGTTCGTTCCGGGGCCGGAGGAGCAGGAACGAATATTCGCGCGGGATCTTTTCCAAGCGTATATACCTGCGTCAGGCGGGGACAGCGGGGAAGGAGAGGAATGCGGCGACACTCGCCAAAGGCGAGCTGCGATGGGATGACGGGATCGGAAATGTGGCCTGGATTTCCATGTTTTTACGTTTTTCTTGATTATTTTGAGGATTACTTTGAGCTGTCTTTATTAATTATTGTGTTGCTCAGTGTATAAATGCTGTGTCTATGAAAAATGTTACCTGCGATTATAGTGGTTCGTGTTATTTAATTAATTACGGGTAACCAACTTGACTTTTTACAGAAATATTTTTATTTTTTTATGCAGAGAAAATCAGTAAGATTGT
>JAPYZA010006760.1:0-15783 GCA_030522685.1 Eupelmus azureus
TCGATGTTGCGGAAAATTGCAGCGACTTTTCGCCGCAGCCAGCTCCCGCCTAAGCTTCGAATATCGAGCGATGCACGTGCAGCCCGTAATGACTGCGCGGCGCGCCCGGGCGCGCAAATCCATTTTTGGGACGCTCTCCTTTTATTCCCTAATCTATACTGCCGGGCTGCGTTGAAGAAAAAAATGCCGGGGCTATCGGGCCGACGGGGCTGGAATATTAATCGCCGGGAGATTGTATTTGAGGTTTACGACAAACGTTCTTTTTTTACTATTGACTCGTGTGCATAACTTATTGTCACGCTATACTCGCGTTTCAAACTCAAAGTTTTGATGGAAGTGTATAAATAAAGTTGCTGTTGCGAAAATGTTAATCCTCTCGATAAACAGTGTGTAAAATAAAAATAACGAAAGAGCGAAGAAAAACAGTGCAAAACGTTTAATCGGCGGGCAAAAGAAAGTTTGCGCCGCGAATTGTAAAACGCGAAGCGAAACTTCTGAGACCGGCGCTAGCCAGCGACTTTGGAGCCAAATCTTCAATTACCCGATAAAGCAGCGCAAGAAAACCACGAGCGCGCAGCAGAGCAGGGAAAGAGACGGCTTCATCCGGCTCCTCTAAAACCAAGAACGGGAATAAAAAAGAAAAAAGAAAAAAAGAAAAAAAGAAGAATCCGGCAGGGCGCAGCGAGCTTACATCCTGGTGCTATCGGCTCCCTGATAGCGGCGCATCCGGTGTGGCAGTTCTATTTCTCTAAGCCGTCGCGCGCCAAGGAGGATAATGAGTTTCGGCTATACGATATCTTAGCCCCATCTCAAACTAATTTCTAACAAAGTTCGCGGTTGCGGCGTCGTCGTCTCCGAGCTTGTTGTCCGTTTACAAGCCCGAACTAGAAATCAAAGTTTCGCGGCCGGCTTGCCGACCGCCCACCGCCTGCCTACTTCTCGATTAGCTTTCTTCGCTGCTTTGTTTAAGCCAAAGCCCTTCTAAGGCTAATATCGCTGCGGCGCTCTGGCTATTACCATTTTCCTGGGGAAGGGGGCGAGAGGTGAATGAGAGCTCGAGAGGCTTGGATGTTTTTACGGAGAGAGCTAGTTATCTAGCTTGCGTGTTTATTCAGATACATGTGATAATTTTCTTTTTATTCGACAAATTTTATTCCTCTCTTGCTCATGCTTTTTTGGTTTTGATTTCATACTGCGAATTTTAAGGCGATAAAATTACCTGGTTTTTGAGACTTTTAAAAACTTTCCTTTCAATTGTAAGGCTGAAAATATTTTAATTTCAAAAGAGAGTAAAAGCTATTGTTTATAAAAGGACACATTTTAATATGATATAATTATTATTAGCTTCTTTATAATATTAAGAATCATAACTAATTTTTAAGTAATAAAATAAAACTAATAATAAACTTAATATTCCATCTCTTCTTCTCGTACACGCGCTACACGAATAGATAAGCGGGTCACCAAAGTTACAAAATTTACTACGCTAATAAGATATCGAGCGGTTAATGCGTCTGGCCACATAAATTACGTAACTCGTCGGGCAGCTCCACTGTTATAACAATTAACCGTTCCGACTATACGTGATCACCGATTCAGCCGTAAGCGCGCGCTATACATGCTTCCAGGCCCTCATTATAACGAGCTGATCTAAGGGCTGCATAGCTTGTAATCCAACGATTAAGCTTAGGACAATCGCTCCAAGCGAGTCACGATAATTCCCTAATTTATAAAATAATCCTCCCCCTCTCTCCCTCTCTCTCTCTTTCTCGCGTGGAATTTTTGATCGTAGAGTCCGGACTTCTTTTGTCTTCTTTAATGAATCGAGCGAACACACAGCTGCGCCATCCCTTCTGACGAGGGTTCGATTACAGCTGCTACTCTTAAACAATGAAGTGATTCATTTAGAAACGGCCTGTTGAATAGAGAGCTTCAGAGATGTATTGTATCGCGAGGCGGATGGTTTTAGAGGAATTGCGCTTAGTCAGTGTATCATGATAATAATACTAATATTCAATGCAGAACAGAATAAATAATTTGTCATAATTAACTTTTCTACTTCAAAGGAATAGATAGCGCACACTGTATCCAAAAAATGTTTCGAAAACACTATTCCGTAAAAATATTCGTCCGTCAAAAAAGCAACATCCCAATTAGTTTCTGTTCAAATTTCAAACAATCAACTAAAACAAAAACAATCGCAAACAAGCCATCGTACATCTCCCATACACCTTCATTCTTCAACCGAACTTAATTGATCCTAAAGCTCCCGCCAAGTCTCAGCGTAAGCTCGCGCGCCAGAAATAATCCCAAGACCTGCCAACGTTCTCTCCCTTATGCAACGCGCAGCCTGCACTATCTGCGAAGTTCCGCGATGCACGCGTGCAGCTGCGGTCCTTCCCGTACCTGTGCAGCCGTGCATCCCGTATGCAGCGCATGAAGCCGTTGTTCCACGATAACGTTCTCGCCGTGCAAGGTGGTGGGGTGGAGGGGAGGGGGGAGGAAGTGATGGAGAAATCGAGAGAAGAGGCTGGAGGCGGGGAGGCGAGTGTAACGAAACGGCCGAGTGCGTACGCGCCGGGCATTTTTATCGTTACAGATGGGCCGGGATCCCGGGCTGCTACGATCAACTTTTCGGAATGAGAGAGAGATTTTTGCTGAGATCGCGCTTTTTCGAAATCTACGAGTTTGTAGCTGCGAGCGGACTCGCTTTCTGATGGGCGGAGGAGGGATGGAAAGCGAGATTTGATGGGGCTGGTTTTTACAGACTGAGTGATTTGGATTGAGTAATGCGGGAGATGGTGAGCTCTTTGTTTTTTAATTTGATTTTAGTGAGAGGGATCGCTTTGTGAAAAAGAGTTTTGAAATTGTTTTGGATTTTATTAATTTCGGATTAATTATCATTTTGGCACGTAGAATTAAAATTTATTAATAATCCAGAGTAACTAAAATATGGTTATTAAAATTTAAGTGGACATGTATATTCATAAAGTTGGAATTATAAAAGTTTTGGTATTTTTAATAATTTCAGACAGTTATTAATTAGCGTGTTGAGATTTAATATAAAGCTCTCATCAAACTCCAATTACGTTTTCGTATTTAATAGCAGTACATTACATTGCATAATTACATCGAAATCAAAATGCGAAGTCAGTTAAGTTAGTTAATGTATTACTATTATAAAGTAAGTTAATTATTCTGTCAAAAAGGTAAATGTCGTTGTGTAGAAAATCAATTCAAAGTTGAGCAAAATTCACTTTATAGCGTATTCATTAAATTCAGTATTCTGGCGCTCGCGAGCCAGTTTTCGAGAGTTGCGTACATTTGATGTTTTCTACCCTTTAAACTAGCAGAATAGAATTTCTCATTTACAAGAGGGTTTAATTCGTCGTTTGTATTACTTTTACTGGATTACTTAAGAAATACTCGAGACAACTTCTTAACTCGTTTAATATTTGCAACAGAAAATTCAATTGTAAATTCTTGATTGTTAATAATATGTTAAAAAAAGTTTTTCTTTTCCCTTCTCCATCTTTTAAAAATTACTTTTTAGATTCAAAATTAAGATGTCTTAATTTTTATTACACTGTATTCAACCAGCAATTCAACAAAATTGTATAAGTTACAATACACGAAGAAAAATGGTATATTAAGTATTAGTAGAACCCTTTTGAAAATGGAAAAAATTGATAAAGTTTTTAGTAAAATTTAATAATTTTTCTAGTAATATTTGACAGAGATATGCTAATTTTTATTACAAATTATACCAATTTTTTCATTTCGCAAGTATGTCTTTTTTTCAAAAGAGTTCTACTAATACTTAATAGACCATTTTTCTCCATGTATAATCGTAAAAACAAAAGAGTTTGATTCTATTATAAATTTTTTTAAGGATACAATCCGTGAAAAGTATGAGTACATTTTTACACGTGACTCATTAAACGCGATCCTAACCATTAAACTTAAAAGACCACCTTATTACATCTGAGTGTACAAAGCAGCGCTATACAGTATCTTCGCTCAGAACTCGTGCTTATATAGTAATAAGAACTGTAGCACGTGCATGAAACGATGATCGTTCTAACTCGAATGCCTCGATAATCTCACCGCGGACATCCTAACAGTGGCGCGTACGCCGCTGAAATTACAATTACGTATTACAGCGAAACTGAGAGAGTGTACCTGAGTTTCGCATGTTATCACAAGTCGCTAATGAGGTTATTTCGTTTATAGTTTTTCTTATGTAATAATCTTTATTTTTTTCGTTTTATCACTGAATTTTACGGTTTTCTCGTCGATGAAGGAGAACAGTTTGGGGTAACGTCAATAAATGGATTGATAAAACTGTTACGATCGAGAAGCGGGAGGCGGACGTTCTAATCCACTCATTTCGTTTTACTAGAACTTTATTCGTAATTTTATGGTTGTACGTGAAAGCTATTTTTAAGTTTGATTGATCATAGGTTAGTTCATTCGAAAATGTTATAGCAATAAAAAGGATCTTTAAGTAAGATTGGAAATAGTAAAGTAGTAAAGACATTTTATATTATTTCGCTAGTAGTAAGATGCCGAGTGATGTCAGCCACATATATATACTATTTTAATCCGGTTTCGCAATGCTCTTACTTTACCTAGAACTCATGAATAAAAACTAGCCCAAGGTGATCTAGCATTATTAATTCATAAACAAGGTGATCTAGCATTATTAATTCATAAAAAGTCATTTTTTCAATAATCATGGCCCTAATCATTCTACGAAATTTACTCGGCCGACCTTTCCGTAACTCTTCAAACTACTCTCATTCCGAGTCAATCGAATTTTAACGCAGCCCTCGTACGGCATTTGTACGCGGTCTCATCAATGATTCACGAGAAGAAGGGGCGGGGGGAGGTGGAAGAGTAATGCGAACAATTTCCGCCTCGTCAAAGTAAACTGTCGTATAGCTCGTAAGTTAATAACAGGGAAAACTTACCATATCCACTCATATTTAACGATCCTACTATACAGTTTCCCCGGCAAGCCGCGTTTTCCCTACTCCCGAGAGAGCATTCATACATCGCGCTCTATCTCTCTCTCTCTCTCTCTCTCTCTCTCTCTCTCTCTCTCTCTCTCTCTCTCTCCCTCTCCCCTCCCCCCCCCCCCCTTCCCTTCGCTATTAAAAATTATACACGAGTGTACGTGCGCCCGAGTATTTCCTCCTAACATTATAAATTCCCTTTCTCTCTCGCTCTCTCTCTCTCTCTCTCTTTTCAGCGCTTTCCAACTTACAGCGACAAGCTTGGTAAAGAACCGCGGTGCGCGCGCGCGAGTAAAAGAGCCGTTTCATAAAAGGAAATTTGCTTCTAAATCCAAGTGTCAACGAAGCAGCAGCGGAGGGAAGGGATGGCGAAGTACGCGTTAATTAAACACGGAATCAGCGCACACCGCACCCTTGTGCATCGTTTGAGAAAACACGCGCTTAAGACTTCCGTAAGGCCGCCGATGCGTATATAGCTCGCTGCGGGGAGCCTGAAGAGTGGGGGGGGGGGGGGCAGAGAAATTAAGTAGATTTAAGTGCGCTGCGCACGCGCCGGCTTTCGCGCGGAATTCTTTTAGATCTGCGTCTCGCGCGCGAACGCACATCAAATGAGATCCTCGCTGATACGGCCGCTCAAAGTTTTGCTTTTCTCGTTAACTTTGCGCGATATGGCTTTGAAGCTGGCCTTTTTGCAGAGCGCGCATTTGTCGATATTTGTTGGTTTACTGGCATTTTGCGGGGTTTGAGCTTGGGTTTTCACTGGCGGTTTTCAGACCCGGCTTTGAGGTAATGCGGAAAAGGGGCTTTTTAACGAGGAAAACGTTGCGAGTACGAATTAAACGCGAAACTCTTTATTTTTGTAATCATTTTTTTTAGATTGTACATTTTAATGTTCTTTCCGAGTACACGTGAATGCCGCTTTACTATGTCGTTTTACCAAGAAATCATTAAAATTGTTGTATATCACAAATATTTGAATAAAGTTTAACTTTACCCTGAAGCTCTTAATTTATAAATTTTATTTCATTACAAATAATTTTCAAAGCTATTCATGTTTGTAGTTGTATTTATGATCCATACAAAGCATAATATAAAGCAAAATATGATTTTCAACTTTATTTCTTTGAATTTTTATTTTTCCCTAACATTTAACTTTTGTAAAGAGGATATTATATTGAATTTCCACGATCCACTACCAATAATCGATCCTGAATCTACGTTGAAAAAACTCTCCAAATTTTCTCGAACCTCATTATCCCAGCGATCGCCCGGAAAGCATCCACCATCTATACCTCTTTCAGTCTCTGATTACACTCTTTTGCAAAGCTCTACGTCTTCATCTGGCCGCTCTTATTACAGGGCCAAGCGTACACACACACACACACAGCCTTGTTCCACTAGGTATTCCGCCAGCTAGGTAATTGAGTTGCGCTACTTCCTGGGGTCGGGGCTCGCGTCTCCCAGGAAATGCGCCTTATCGGCCTGGGGGCTCGTTGCGGAAAATTTCTGGTCGTCGCCGAGGCCCATCGACTTTAAGGAGCGTTAAGTACAATAGAGGCGAGCTTTATCGATACCGCGGGCCCTTCTCTTCTCAACATTCATGAAAATTCACGATAAGTGCGAGCGTGTCGGTTCGCCTTGGAATAGCCGGGATCGAGACTTACCGTACTGGTTTGCGTTCGGATATTTGTATCGAGCCCGCAACGATAATGATTTCACGGGCACGTTCGATAAAGACGGGCTGCTTTATCGATTGCTACGCGTAATGGCGATGAATATGGGTACATTTGTTGTTACTGTGCTTTTGAAGGTCAATAACGATCATTGCGAAGAGGTAAATGATGTAAACGATGTCTCGCAGGAACAAAGTTTACGTTGCTTATTAGATGTTTAATAGTTGACGTTATTTTTACTTGCAAGTAAAATTAAGATTATAATCTCAAAAGCCACACATATTCATGCACAACCTCAATATATATTTGCCAAAACTTTTCTCGGAGCAGTAGTAGTCTTTCAAGTTTACAATTCAGAACAAAACTTTCGAGCAATCAGTATCTCGACTTTGTCCGCCCGACCGAGCAGCGCTGAAAATATTCCGCCAAACATTCTACAACGGTTATAAATGTTTAATGACTTTGCTGGAATATGTACGAGTGTATTCCAAATACAAATGCATAACGCAATAAATGAAATTGTCATGTTTATATGTATTATCTACGCATGAGGTGCATTCGGCAAGTGGAACAATGTTGGCATGATTTCGAATCATCCAAAGAGCCGATATAATAGCTAAAAGGAAGTTTAGTACTCAGCTATTAACTACCTGAGATGATGAGTCTTCCCATTATTTGTAATTTGCTAAATACTTTGAAATTGAAACTAAATGTCTTCCTTTTCAATTTTTGTTATTCTAATATTTTCAGATTCAATTCATTCATATCATACGTCTAAAAATGTAAAAATATTATTTATGCAACGAATTAATTAATATTTAATTCTTAAGATGTATTTTCTTACATTTTAATAACAAAAGTCTAGATAAGATCTACATCGTGAAATAAATATTATGAAAGAAGTTTAATGTAACGATGCTGTCTTTGGTGTTCAATTTACGAAAGAGGTAGATGCAAAGAAAACTAGATGTCGGCACGCCGTTCATACTTTTGTATAAAGAAGATTTTCATTTCTCTTATTTGATAAGATTCATCACAACTTTCTAATTTGAAAAGTCTTTTCCTTAGCTCTATTATCTCATCTCTCCTTTTATTCCTTTCATCCTTGTAAGATGCTCCAACTTTTGCGTGGACTAAAGCAAGACCACATTCGGATCTCAGCTTTGAGTGAGATTTCCTGAAAAAGAAATTTAATAAGACGCCCGATGTCTTCCTGGCATTTTACTTTTCTACCCTTCATATTTCCTGGCTATCTCAGGCTTATCATTTTGCTGCTCGTAATCATCGGCCTTAAGAGAGCCTGATAATTCGACTACAGAAATAAAAAACTTCCATTACATTCATTCAGCTTATCTCCATTTTTTTTTTAATTTTCAAAAAATAATCTTTATTTTTTGAGAAATTCATTCAAATAGTGTTGAATGAGTTTATCAATCGTACTCGTATTAATGGCTAACTAACTGTAGAGATCGATTTTTCGATAATGATGATCCGGAAATTTCATATAACATATAGGTAGTGTTGTTTGATGGATTCGGGTAATCTGGGGCTTATGTAACTCGATCTGAATAAAAGCTATTCAGGACTAATGGCAAATACTCACTGTAATATTGATATTATTTTACAAACAGAATAAGTTATATATAGGTAATAATTGAATCACGTTAAATAAATTCCTTTAACAATTTATCAAAATAAAATTAAGTGGCATTCCTATCTAAAAATGTATTGTTTATAGTAGTAGTATTAAGCAGTTGAAATTGATTGTTTTAGATCTTTTTTACTTGACAAGTATTTAGGATAATTACTTTTTTTATTGAAAAAGAATTATTTGTATTTTAATCAAATAATATTTAAGTAATTAAATTGAATAATTGTGTTATAATTTTCAATGATTAGAAAATCTAATTTAAGGATTTCTAAAACTTAATTGCGTGACATGTCCATCCATTTATATTATCACATATTTATATCATGAAGTTCTCGTTGACTTTTAATTAGCTTTAAAAACAAATTTTTCTCCAACAATGGAAATTAAAATATTAATTATCACGACTATTTCACTGAAATAACCCAATTCATAATTGATAATTTTTCAATCCTGTAAACTATTTAGACCAATATTGATACAACATTCAATATTAATAATTCAATGTTATTTAGTCACTATGAAGGTATTGAGTGTCAATGTCCTTTGTCGATAAATCCTTACTACTGATCATAATCCGAATTCATTCGTGGTGAAACTCCAGCAATTTCTTTTTGTTCGCATACGTGACTAATAGCATCGGTCATTGCACCCCTCGTTCAGCTTTTTTCCAATTGTCAATTTTTTCTCGTATTTATTTTCGCTCAAGCTCGAATCAGCCATTTCACAATAGTATCGAGCCACTTACCCAAAGTGTCCTCGCATACTCCAGCATCACGGCATTAATCATCCAGTTCGCCTCTCTCGGGTTGCATGCCTCGCGATCTCTAAATCAAGCAAACTCTCTCTCTCTCCCTCTCTCCCTCTTGTGCTTGTGCGTCTTAGCGTCTAGGGTCTTAGGGTTCGTTCATAGTGAAAAAGCGAGTTTGTGTCTACATATAACGAGACGTGACTAGAATGAAACTGGTACTATTTAGATATTTTGTACATTTTTTTTTAATTTACGTAAATAGTCAGAATCAAACGCCAATAATTAATTCATTTTTAATGAAACAATTGCAATTTCAGAACAGCAGTTACTCACAACAAGAAACTTTGTGTCTAGACGCGACTAATCATAATCTATTCATATCTCGTCGTATCTAGAGACAACATTGGCCTCCCAACTATGAACGAAGCCTTAGCCTTTGTAACAGTTCCTCCGGCAAGGCAAGCGCGCGCGTTAAATGGCCCGCACCGTTCCGGCAGTGCGTGCGCACGCGAATTTCATCCCCGCGAAGAAGAGAAAGCTCGTGTATTTAGGCAGTGGGCTCGAGAGGTGACTTTCTCTTCATCTCCCTCTTCCCGAGCGGAGAGCTTGCCGACTCCGGAACTTCCCGTTAATTTATATTAATGCGCCGACGAGGCGCCTGCATTTACTCTCTTTCGGCTCGTTCGTGCTGTATATACATACGCAAGCAAAGAGAGGAAGAGGGAGAGAGAAGAGAAGCTCTGCCTAGTCTCGAGCGTAACATTCCTCGACGGTCTGAAGTATATCTGCTAACCCCTGCACTTTCTTATGTTTTCCTTTCCGCGCTCGCGCATCGGCTCTACTCTCTGTCTCTACATCTCTCAGTCTCTTTCTCTCTCTCTCTTGCTACCTCGTCGAAAGAGTAAACACACCGAGTGCGCCAGGGGTCGATAATTATGTCGGCTTTATACGTATATACACGCAGCAGGCTTTCTGCTGAATGCTTAAAGTGCTTGATGTTCCGCGGGTCGCTCTTTTTACGGGAATGGCAGAGCCGAGCTGGCCTCAAAGATAATATTTTATCTGCTAAGTGCACGATACATTGAGGCTCTTTGATTGGACGAACGAGTTTTTTTACGAATAAATGAGACGGCGCAAGAGCGGCAAAAAGTAGCCAATTTCATTTTCGTACGGACGCTAATGGGCTAAGTGGTCATTAGATTATCATGGAAACGGCTGTTTTTGCTGCTGGGAGCAGCTACAATTATTAGCAAAAAAGGGACTGGATCGGTTCCAAAAATACGAAAACTACATAAAGATCCCGGTAAATGACCGCTCCCTCTGAATAACCTACTTGATAAAAAAGAAAATAACGCCTAACGACAGCTCGACGAGGAACATTCGCATTACCTATTTACTTTCAGTAACAAACTACACTTTTAACTTTTTACTTGCATTTTTCGCCGCTTTTTAGAATATCTTATTTTATGTTATAGCGTCTTTTACTTCAAGTGGTAAAAGTACAAAATGAGCAGGTATTTTGCTGCTAAAGTTTGTCACAGTTCCATTTTGCACGAAAGAAATTTCTATGAAGTAGGTCATCGACCAAGTAAACAGGAAAAAGGTGCGCAGAAAATCAGATTTTCGATAAGGCTGCCTTCATTCAATAGCGTAAAGACATTTTTCATAGTTTTTTCGAATCATTCATATGCGAGAATAACAGTGCGAGTCAGACGATACAGTTTATAATATCAATAGCCTTTGATACGCTTAAATATACTTTGATATAAATTATTTTATACATATCTAATAATTAAATCTTCTCAATTTTTAAGTATTTGAATAGTATTTTGATGCATTATATTTTGCGAAAAGTAAAAAAGTAAAGAAAGAAAAGCGTAATTGAATAAACGTTTGGATTTTAACAATGAAAAAAATAATTGATCAAATAATATGAAATATTATCTGCAACAGTTCAAATTAGTGGTCGCCATGTACTCGTTAATACTGTAGAAGTTTCTTCAAGTTTATAAATTTGAAAGTAAAGAAAGCAACACTGCTTTGTGTACATACCTTATCGTGATTACAAACCTTATCTCTAGTAGTTTCAAGTTTCAACAAAAAGTTAACTAAAAATCGTTGTTACTGAAAAATTATAAAATAATAAAACTTGTGTATTTGAAAATTTTATGAAATTTTGCCTAATTTTTGGCCAGTAGTAAAAACCTTATTTCATTAAAATTCAGCATTAAAGACGCAAGCTCAACGCACCTCTTAAACATTGTAACAGCAATCGCGGCGTAAAATCAAACCTGAAACAGAGAGCGGTAGAAGAAACGGAAGAAAAATTGCCCCTTGTTAGCGAGTTACAGAAACTTCCTCACTTCCACGAGCCCACCTCTCAAAAGAGAAAGAGATTGCGCGCTCACCGTATTCCAGAGAGCCCAAACATTTCCATATATATATCTATATATAACTACTGTACTTTCTCCCCTCCCGCCTTGTCCAAGTCGTCCAATTCGTCCATTTTAAGCGTCGAGAAATTTTTTCGCTCTTTATTGTTGCCGTGGCCGTAAAACTCGACTCGCTACGCGCGCGTTTAGGCTCTGGTGGAGGGGCAGCTAGAAGCACGCGCAAGTTGCGCGATAATTGCCATCTGCGAAATCGCCGGGCGCTTTTCCTTCCGCCGCGCCACTTTGCTTACCTAGCCCGCTCTTTTATTTACTCAGGCACACTCAAGCCACGTTTAATGCGGGCTGGGCGCGCGGCGCTTGCTACAAATCTGTTTTTACAAGTATAAACGCGCGCTGCTCTGTATTTCCGGCTTTGCTTCTACGTGTATGAATTTGCGATGATGTTACGCCGACTGCGTGCGATATAGTTTTGCAGCGAATTAACCTCCTCGTGATGTAGATGCGAGAAGCGAGATAATTTTATATGTAAAAAATGAATTATAAACCTTCGATTACTTTCAAATAATTATAATCTAAAAATGCATTATTTAATAGGTCACGTCGTCGTTACAAACTAAAAATAAAATGAATTAATATTATTAGTATTTATATTAATTTTTAAAAAAAATTAAAATACTTTCTGAAAATAGAGGAAAGTTCCTTAATTTTGAGCGATTTTAAACTAATTTTGCATTACTTGTACCTCCATAATCTTTCGATCAATCTTTATACACATAATCTTGTTCCATATGGTTTCAGAACACGTGCATCTTTTGCTGGAACGGTGCGAGCCGACGATCAGCGTTTTTAATTGAGGTAAGCTTACTTTTTACCAGATTATCATTACATATAAATTAAAATTTTTATACTATCCTAAATTTTGCAATAAAATCTAGATTCAAAAGATCTACTAAATTGTACAATCAATCTTTTGTTACTTCCTATTTTCATGTTTTATTTAATGTTTAAGTCTTATTAAATCTTACAATTTCTTCTGTTAGGGTAGTAAAAGATAAAAAAATAACAATTATAGATATCATAAAAAAAGCAAACTATGATTTTTAACAATATATCTACAACTTTTTATCAAATTGACACCCGTATATCACCTTCATATAAAATTTTTTAAACTTCTGAACGATCGATCAATTAAAAAAATACATTGCCACATCTATGAAACCTTAACCAAAGCACTCGAGCCCCAATCAGTCATTCAAAACGAAAGTCCAATCTTTTTAAACTTTCGTGTTGATTGTTATCAAAGAATTAAAGCAAGATAGAAAAATGCTCGGGCAAATTGACGTTCGATGCGGTGGCAGCGATAAGTCCCGGTGCACTTTGTGTGAGCGAGAAAAAAAAGCGCTCGCGCGCAGAAAAATCAGCCGCGCGAGAGAAAAGGAGAAAAGTAGAGAGCGCAGAGGCCAGAAAAAGAGCGAAAGTATATACGGCTAAAAGCGCTAGTTACAAATATACTTGCGATCGAGTAATTGAACTCCAGGCGCGCGGGCTAGCGCCGATTCAATCTAGTTCTCGGGATCTGCCAGCTCTGACTTCGATCTCGCGCGCGCACTTTGATTCCCGTGCTTTATCGACGTGAGCTTTTTTACCGCGGCCTCCGTGGGGAGGCGGCGCTCAGAGTGAAAAAGTACACACAGTCGGAAAGAGATAGAGCGAGAGGGAGCGAGAGGGGGGGGGGTGAGCAAAAGATAAAGGAGCGTTAGTGGCCGGGAGTTTAAGGAGTTGGGCCGATTGTCGAACGCGCGAGCAAACAATCGCGTGTTTACGGCAGCGGGGCACGCCGTAAAAAGTCGAGGCACTGGTGAATATTACGACCGAGGCGGCAATAATTTAGAGCCGAGAGGCGAGCTTTTTTGCATAACTCTGGAGTAAGCGCCGAATGACAGAAACGCCTGGTTGGACGTAATAACGGAGGAATGAAAATTTGCAGACGATAGGAAAAAGAGCTGGGGAGGGCTCGGTAAACAACTCGAATTGAAATGTCACTCTTACGTAATAAATATATTTCTGTTCTCAAGTAGTTTTTGCTGCAGGCAAAGTGTATCAGAAAAAAGATTTTACTTCGTAATCACTTCTGCCACCAACAAATATGTTATTACTTTACTATATACAGACTCTAGCTTTACCTTTTTATTTCGATTCGTTAAAGGAGGCACATATGCAATATAATCTAAATTTTGTTTAAAAAATCATATTTAATGCATGCGTAAATCACAATTATTACCAACTTGCGTGCAGAAATAATAAAGTTACAAAGTATTCAGCAGTATAAAAAGTATACACCCCAGTACAATGACCTTCAACATCAAAAAGCTCGGGCTCCAGGGTAATTTTCGCCGTGGCGTTTTCTTAGCCTCTCGGCCGAGCAGCCCATCAGCGTCGCCGTCGGGATCGACGGCGTGTTTACGTCGTGACGCGCCTGGCCGCCAGGATAAATTGAATATTTTCGCGTCGGAAATTGCGTTATCGAAGTTGGCGGAGGAAGCGGGCGCCTCCGCTCCGTCCTCGATCGAGCACTTGATTGAGTACACCGAATGCCCTGGCGATAAGGAGATTAGCTCGTGCCGAGTTACTTAGCTGATCTTCAGCGCAAGCCAACTTCTTGTTTTTTCTTTTTTCTTTTTTTTAATTTTGTATTCTCGATTCAGAGCGCAAAAGTTGCACGGCTTTACGGTTCCTCGTCGACACGGACACAATGACGCGATTGGATGGTTTCCGATAAACTTTTGAATAATTGAAGTAAGCCCAGGTTTTTTTACAAGAATATTTTTTCTTTCTTCTTTTTGGAAATGATTACTTGCAATAAATTCAAATAGTGGTTATGTCTTGTGAAATGTGCATTTTTCATTTTGAACTAAAGAAAAATGGCTTTAATAAAATAAAATCAAACTAACGCAATTTTGAACCATTGATTTTATTTAAAAAAAATTAGTTTACATTAAAATAATATGAAACTTCTCTAATATTTTGAATGTTTAAAATGATACTATTTTATGCAATCCAAATATCAATATGACAAAACTAGAATTTGGTATTCTGAAATCGATTTTTTGGCATAACATATTTTACAGTAAAATATCTTTTACTTTATTCAGAAATTCACAGCAAAAACGTTGGAAATCTCATATCATACGGAAGTGACTGAATAAAGAATATGCTAAATTGTAAAAAGCTCCTTTATCAATGGTTAAAATTGTAACAGTATATAAAAATTCAAGCATCACATACGCTCCCTTTTTCCATTATTACATTATTTAATAATGTTTAAGATTATAGGTCAGATGAATGGTTTGAAAATTTAATTACTGTCCACTTTTAATTTATTTTCGGATATTTTTAATTCAATAAAATGATTAACTGTAAACTCCAGGTGCAATATCCTGTTTAGTAACATGATTAACATAAAGCAATTACGTAATTTAAGGATTGAATGTTTTTTTTTCTCATGAAGCGTTTTTATTGAATACTTTGTGCTGACTAATTTGTAAAATAATTATTGCGTTAATAGGTACTAATAATTTTTATTTTACTTTTACTAGACCTATAGTAAAAAAGAATTTAATCTAAAAATAAAATCAAACGATACATAAGCCTTATTGAAACATAACAAAAAAAAAGACTTAAAAAAAGTTCTATCCACTTCAATTAAAAACTAAAATTTCTAACAATAACATGAAAAAATGTTCTCATTGGAAACTTCAGAGCCAAAGGTTGAAACCCCCAATTAAGAAAAAATCGAAATCTCCTTATAATCAGCAATTCAGGCAGTGTTTACAGGGGAAAAGTCGAAACGCAGCCTGGATCAAAGGGGGCAGCGGCGGCAAGGAACTTTGAAGAAATTGAAACTCCTCAAGCAAATTAGCTTCCCCGGGGCCACTCGGTAGCGGCGAGAATTTTTTCAAAGCGGCTCTCAGTGCCACACATTTACGAAAAAATTAATCAAGCGTGCAAGCGAGCTCGGAACTAGCTTTTCTGCCTCCTCCTCCTTTTTTATTTAACGCTCGATCGCATGCGAATCGCGGAGCTTTTTAAGCTTTTTAAGCCCGCCGGCCTCCTTTCTTTCCGTTGCCGCCGCTGCACTCTCGTTTACCCCTCTCTCTCTCTCTCTCTCTTCTTTGCGCTTTCGCCTCTATATGCTGCTGAAGGGGGTGCGCGCGCGCGCGAGGGGTAAAAGAGGGCGAGCTCGCGCGCTACTCGCAGTCACGTATGAGCCGTAAAGTAGATCGTACACTACTCTCTCTCT
>JAPYZA010006761.1:0-22164 GCA_030522685.1 Eupelmus azureus
ATTCGATTGATACAGATACACCGAACTTAATGCACGTTAAAAAAATTCGATCCGCCCGCGATCTGTGTTTTTAATATTCATACATTTCTACTTGTGATTATAGCTTTTTCATATCGGATTGTTAGTAATTTAAATTCTTTTTTTATGTAATTTAAATTCTGATGAAAATGTTCATTCGGGATTCATTCTATAATACTATCAATTTATAATTTCTTTCCAAATTTAAATGATTTCTAATTACAAAATTTCTAATTACTAGTATATCATAGATATCTTAAAAGTTAACAATCATTACTTATTTATTACCGTTAAATTGAAGTATCGAATAGACGTATTGAAAAACTTACTTCGTACAGACTCAATAAAAAATTACTGTTACCATTTTACTCTCTGCAATTCTTACACATCTATAAACTTCATAAAAATCCGTCCACTCTCCTACAATCATCCACCAACAACATCACCTTGATCTCAACATCCCCTTCCGGCCCCTATTCAACCCCATTATCACCATCTACAAAGTACCCCCTCTCCCCTCCCACCTACTTCTTAAATACCTCTCTCTTTCAATTCAACTCCCAGCATGGATTTTCGCTTATATAAAAGAACCGCGAAACTCCACCCCGGAAGACTGCGGCTCCGACTTATCACCGCCGCCAGCCGCATCACGTTCGAATAAACGGCAAAGCCAGCGAGACGCCCCGGCAGCCATTCTGCCTCGCGCGTCCTCTACCTATACCAATCGTCGATTAACTTCACATTGTGTATGCGCGAGACCGCGAGGGAGAGAAAGAGACAGAGAGTTTCGCGCGCGAAGTCTGCGCCGCCGGCGAAGGAAATGTCGCGCTGGCGTTTGACGCGCGCGAAGACAATGAGCCGTCGCGCCGGCTTCCGCTCGCCCAGATACGATTGTACTCTCTCTCACTCTCTTACTCTCTCGCACACGTATATATACCGCGACTGTCGCGAGTTTCCCGCGCGAGCGTTTGTTGCGGCTCGCGTAACGCCGTGCGAGAGTTCGTTCTCTGAGCGTGGGTGTCACAACGGCGCGATTGTAGTCGTTCGTTAAGGTGCAGGCTCTCTTTGTGTTGTCGGCTTTTCAATGCGGCTGCGGTCGTTTTTTGTCGGCGGTTTTGTGATTTTTGTTTTGGAGGGGTGTAATGTTGCGAGGGTTTTTTTTTAGGGGATTTGGGTTTGGTTGTTTGTTGGGGTTGTGTTTGGTTTTTGTTTCTAGGTTCGTTCTGAGAATGATAGCTTGATTTGATGACAATATCAATTATGGAGCTTTTTGGAATGTCGATTTGCTTGATGAATTATTATGTACTTATCGTACGTGTTTATGTAACCACTATTAACTAATAATATTTTATCCGTATAAGACGCTAAGCCTAAAATCTGATATACATTGAAATCTACTCTGTTACCAAATTCACTTTTCTACCCTTAAATTAATAGTATTTACATCCGCTGCTATATTTACCTTCTAATTCAATCGGAAACTTTGCAAAAAGATAAATAAATAAATGACTCGAAAAACTAACATTTGTTCTCTTCAAATTCCGTTAACACAAGCTTTTTTCCGCAAACTTGCTTTTCTCTGTTCGCTTTCCCGAGCTCGAATGAATACGAATTGCCATCTCACGCTCTCTTTGCCTCTCTCTCTCTCTCTCTCTTTCTCTCTCCCTTTTCCGCCGTCGTTCCCCGTGGCATTGTGCCTGGGAAAGCGGCAGCATTAAGGGAAAGTTCAAGCGCCGTTATTTAGAAGCTCATTGGCCGCCAAGGAAAGATTCTAGAGACGCGCATTTTGATGCGACGCGGGGATTCGTTCGCATTGTTAAAAGCTAACAGTTAATTTATCTTATGGTTCGGGTCGTTTGCGCTTCTGTGTGGTTTTTCATTGTTGACGTATGAATTATAGTAACGGAGTGAGATTCTTCGATTAAGTTTACTCTTGGTCTGTGAAGATAAAAGTTTTTTTTAGATAGTTGTTTGATACATTTGATGGTGTACTGAAGAAGGGTTGTCCCAATTATTATATTTTAGATATTTGAAATTTTTTAAAATACTGTTAAAATTTTGTTATCTTTATAATATAATTTTTAGCTATAGTTATAAAGAGTGTTACTTTTTAAATTAAACTTTTAAAGGTATTGTTCAAGTTTTTAATATAGAATTTATAGCCTCCAACATATTAAGTAAGAAATTTTATTTCGTCTACATTAAGTATGAAAGTTTTAGTATAATAATCAGTCTCGCTGGCATAAACAGTTTGTTAAATAAAATTTAATTTTTATCAAGTAATATTCCATGTACAATGTAATAAGGTTTCCTTTAATTAAGTTAATATAATATAGTTTAATTTAGTTAATAGTTGATATTATTAATTTCATTGAAATTATTTTTATCAAAATATGATTTTTAAAATAATAAAGGTATAAGAAAATAAAAAAACATTAAAATTACAATTACCACGCATAATTTGATTTTACAAATTAACAACGTATCCATAATTACTGAAAAATATTTAATCTCATCACAAATTTGACCTTTTCAAACGTACCATCTTCTTTATTTACGTAAAAAAAAGTCTTTGAACCCTATTTTTCAAGAGTAGGGTGAGAATGACTTGAGTTAGTATGATATGGAATATCTAAACGTGTAAAAATATACAATTTTTTCAGAGAGAATATACGATTAAATACAAGCAGACCCAAACCTTTCTTTTAAAAGGATGTGAGCAGTTAGAATCTGAACTTTTTTGTCATTTGAATATGTTATTGTAGTAGTTGCCAAACTTACAGAACCGAAGTTTTAGGCACAGATATTCATAAATAAAAGATGAGATTTTACCATATAAAGTTCATTTTTATTAGTTTTTGTCCAAACTTTAAATTATTCTAAAAAATCAAACTTTTTTATATTCCGAAGTCTTTGAAGAAAACTATGGTTTGTCAGAAAAAACTTTTTGCCTCTAATGCTAAAATCGAATGTTTTCTTTTTCCACTTTTTTGCTTCTAGCTAAATAATTGTAAAATGTCCTATTTTAAACCTTCTAAAAATTCATACATAACATTAAATTTGTTTTGGAGTTACCTTGAATTTCCAATTAGAAAGGATCAAAACGGTTCAAATTTTGAAAAGTTACATCGGCTTAAAATCAGAACGTTTTTCAAAAATCGTATGTAGTAATTCAAATACATTGTAACTTTTTTTAGAAACTTGTTTTGAGCTAAATTTAACAGAAAGTTTTTGCTGTTTCTCAAACAAAAATGGTTAAAATAAAAGTTTGATTCGAGGTATTTCGATTCTAGAGACTTTTCAAATTTTCTATTTTTCGGAAATTTAAGTGTTGTCTAAATCGACGTTAATGTTACTTTTGTTTAAATTACATATAATTAAAGTTATTTTAAGGCTATTTTATTACTAAAATAAAATAGTTTAATGTAAGACTTCTGATTTTAGCTGTAATGAAACTTCATGACACCTTCTGAACCAAAGTTATGCTTGATTAAACATTATTCGTTACTGCCGGTATCAAATCCGTGAACCTCTTCTATTGATTATAGAAACTATTAAATAACATTCAGATTATGAAAGAAGCAGAGCTTTACTTGAATTTTTTGGTATGTTTTGAAAATAATTATTTAAACCAATATATAAAATACCTGAAATCTAAAGTCGAAAAATCAGTTCAAATATTTGAAACAATAATTTGATCAAGATATTTTTGTTTAACTTAAAAAAATTGCTGTTAAATTTAACACAAATAAAATTATTAGAAAAAATTTAGTCTTTTAAAATTGTCAAAAAACATAATTTTAATCAAAAGTTTTCTTCAAAGTGGTACTTATGAATAAAAATCTTAGTATATCAATAATTTATTAAGAATTATCAATTGTTAATGAAGATACTAAAAATTACATTTCTATGAAATGTAAATTTATAATTAAGTGAAAAAATACATATTTATATCTATCTTGCTACTTTTCTACCAAGATAAGATATACATTTTTATGGATATTTAAAAATACTTAAATTTTTTTAGTCTTGAAAAGTTTGTTTCAATGCTCTAATTAAAGAAAATATAGTAGAAGTATATTATCTTACTCTCAAAACTAAAAAGTAGGACACGCGGTTGGATATACAGAATTGGACTTATATGAAGAGGGCCATTAGGACCGAAGGGAAGATCTGCATAGTCATAGTTATCTAAAGTTGGAAATTTTGATGAGCCTATTCATGAATTATGGATTAGTTTCCAAATATCTTATCTTTATTTTTTTTAAATTTTTTATTGAACTAGACAGCCATTACGTAGTCGGAACCTCATATGACCTCACAGATAGTGCATCATATGTATTTAATCCTAAGCAAAAGCCAATGATTTTGCACGCTGAAGCTTTACGAGATGTCAAACTGGGAGGAGGACGTGAAGCGTTAGTCGATAACGAGCAGCCCTATAACAAGTTAAACTGATAGTGCATTGATGAGTATTACAGTACACTTCGAGTTTGAGCTAACAAATTACTAATAACTTAAAATTGCTTAGAGGTAGGTTCTTTTCATATTAAAATAACTTTATAATTTGTAATTATAAATTTTATAAATATTAACTTATATAACAATATTAATACAAAGGGATGTCAAACCCTTGTAATAGAAAAAAAATTTCATTAAATTTTCAATTTTTTGAAAATATAGCGACGTGTCGTGTTGTTCTTTTCCGTTTAAACAACTTGACGTCGAGAAATTTTCCGTAAATTGAAAATTAAATTTGAAAAAAAATGGTTTCCGTATTTTCGATAAAAACAACGGTTTCATTAGGGCAATGTAAAACTTTCCTTGTTGTCTATAATTTGTAGATAATACGAGATTACGTATTTTTAAATTTAATTCCCAATTATATGAAAATATGGTATTGTTGAAACAACAACTTGAAATCAAGAAATTTTCTTGAAACTGAAAATTAAATGCGAATAAATGAGTACCCGTACTCTAGATAACAAAGAAGACATATAACATCAAGATAATATTTTTACAAATAATGAGTGCAAGATTTTGAATGTGGCAGTTACATCAAAATAAAGAGCGTACTACAAATCAGAAATATTTATCTTTGATTCTTGAAAACTGTTAAAATACCACCATCCAATAAAATATCACCAAGCCCGAAACCGTAAAAACCCGTATCTCAGAACAAAACACACAGAATCCTCAAAATAAAAATTTCATTATAGACCGTTCCGCCCAAATGATCCAAGCGAGCGCCTTTGTCGAATCAGCGGAAGCCGCATGCAGTCGCGCCTATTTACATCCGTAAGCTCAGCGCGTAGCGCTCGATTTTCAGCCATATAATAAACTGTCATGTCGATATGTGCGCGCGGCTGCGCGTACATGGGACTGAATACGTACCTAGGCAACGGACGCATTGAAGACCGCACGCTCGCCGATCGCATTTGTGCGGCTCGAGCCGTCAGTTTCGCGACGTTATTAATGCATTTCTGTCACTCTGTTACATTTCCCAGGTACGTGATGCGCGCGCGCGTTTAAGAGTGTGGAGATAGTCCGGGGGTGAAGTGATTTTATTTTCGCTGTTTTGAATTTATTTTTGTGAATGAAAGCAGTGTTTACATTTGGACGATAAGGAAAGAGACATGTATGTCTAATGGTAAAAATGTTTTTTCGAATGTGTAGCTTAAATGGCTCGTGTCAGTTTTTACCACTGGCGTAAGGGATATAATCGTAGATTCGGTCATACATGTCGGTTACGCTGCATAATATAATGGAAAAAATAATAACAAAAATTATTATAGGAAACTTATTGTATAAATTAAGCTCGCATGTCTTTAGTTATATATGTAGTATTGTCATTTAAAAATCTAAAGATCGATTTCACAAATAATCAAATTATAAGTGATGTTACAGACACTCGTACTTGATATAAATATTCATATAAAATCATTATTTAATAATCGAAAGAAAAACAATTAATTCATTATTTAATCCATTATTTGTTTAAATATAAATTCAAAAACAACGCTTATTTTATATTCTCATTAACAGACATTCTAACCAACCAACTTCTTATCTTAAATCTCCTAACCTTCCTAGCAATCCCCTCACTATTATCACTCGAAACATGCAACTTATTACGACTGTTTACCGAGTCTGAAGCGCACCCGGCATCTAGATAAAAAAAGCTCTTCCTCTCTCTCGATGAATGCTCGATAATACGGCCTCTGAAAAGCCCTCGAAAATCGCTTTGCCCAGTCAAGTTGCACTCGGCTTCCTCTCTGTCTCACTCACACACATAGACTCCACCTCGACACTGACAATTCTTGTCACGCGCGCTCGATTAAGCGTATATCGAAGCTATATTCACGCGTTCGAACCTCCCGAAGCTCTCATGATTGGCGCGATCTTTTCGCTTTGGTTGCTAGCTCTATTTTTCTCTTAATCGTTTTTCGCCGACTGCCTCGCGCCGGCAGAGCGGAGTGGAATGTAAATTTCTGATTTCGCGACAATTTTACGGGAGCGCGGAAGGTATTTTTGTTCGGAGGCTATGTAGGTCGGGTCTGAATATTGCGCGGCTTCTTTTTCCTTTGCCGATGAATTTTTTATTGAAGTGTAAAACGGTGACGCTAAGTTGATTTGTATTTCGGTAATAATGATTGTCATTTTAAAATTCTTTTCGAGTATTTTATTCATAAGTGGAATGAATATTTGTATTTAAGAAAAAAAGGATATTAATTATACATCTGTAGTAACTACTCAAATTTTTAACTACATTTCGTTTAAGCTCTAATCCACTTTCCAACAATATAAAATCCTATTTCAAAAGCAATCACATTAATTTCTGATATTCTCCAGTCACCCCCCGTCTTTTATCAATTCTTTCTCCTCTTCCATCCTTTGCGCGCTATTTCCTTGAGAAAAATGCCAATTAAGCCCGGATTTATATCCGCTTCGTGAAAATGCGGTGATTTTTCATCGACGACTGACCGGCTTTCCGTATCCTATATGCACGCCCCATTCAAAATCGCGGCATTGCGCGCGGGTGGCATTTTTATATAAGACCTTTCATGCTCGTAATAGCGAATTTTCTAAGAATTTCTTTTCACGGAGAATTCGTCGAAGAAGATAAGATGAGGCTAATGCGACAAGGTTCTTTTTACGATCGTGACCTATAATTAAATATTGCTGTTCTAGTTTGCTTAAAGAAATATTAAAGTTTCTTTTTATAGGACAAAAGGATGTAATTTATTCATGTTGCCTCGTTGAAAATTTACTTACTTAAGAGAAAATAATAGACAGTGTGATACTTATATCTTTACGTACATTCTATTTTATCACAATGACAAAACAAATAATTATCAAAACCATTCTCAGCGACGGAATCGCATCTGTCACGAATTTCAAAACAACCACTGCACAAAATCGACTCTGCGAAACGTAATCGGACGCGCGCGGCCGACAAAGCCAACTTCTTAAACGCTCGAATCGACTTTCAAATCAGTCCGAACTTCCAAACGAGTCCGATTTTCTCGAGCGAGCGGAGACAAGCCGGCTCCTATATAAGGGTCAGATAAAACTAAAGTTACATCCCTAATTCCGGTTTCGCTGGCTCCTCTCTATCTCTTCTTTCGTTTTTTCTTCTCGTTAAGTACCCGTCAACGTTGGCCGCCTATAATTAAAGTCGCGCAGCAACTTAGATTGGCGCGAATTTCGTAGTAACTCCGCCGATGAGGCGGAGCAGCTGGAAAAAAGATCACGCCGAGCAAGTGTGTATATATAGGTACAGACGGAGGATCGTCGCGCAGACGACGGGATCTTTAATTGGGAAAAGAAAGTCCGGCGCGCTTTCGAGGATAGCGACGCTAACTGATTCTTACGAGGCGTTTTAAACTTTGTTGTTTGCGCAGTCTTTTTCGGCTTGTCCAATGGTAGTTAATGCCGCGTTGGGTTCTGGGAAAATTACAGTTTTTGGTGAGACTGATGATTAATGAGATTACTGGTTAAACTATTGGTAAAATAAGTCTTTATGAATAATAAATTATATTTAGAAATGTGAGCGTAATATTTTTTATAACTAATACTTTTAAAATTTGCGTATTTTTAACATTAAAAATATAATTAATTTAATACTTTTTTAATATAAAGGTGTAAAAGTTTTGTTATTTAAATGCATGAAGCAGGTTTACAACATATTCTGCGCTGTTTAAACATAATTTTTAATAAAACTTCAATAAGTATTGATATTTATAGCTTTTAATGGAGAATCGATCAATAAATATAGTAGTTGAAAGTTAAGATAATGCGCATTTTATCTCAGTTAGAGGAATAATTTTAAAAGACTGTTCGCACATCCAATAATCCATTTAAGCGATTGCTCCATAAATTCATATATGTCTTTTATGCTGCATGAATTATGACATAATTTTCTCGCTTCATTTAAACGCATTGAAATCGACTTTATCATTGCTATTCATTAAGTTGGATAATGACGAACAGATATACTAAAACAGAAAAATGTAAAACAATATTTAATCTCGCGTTAATTAAAAATACATCATCCATACGTTAAATATGTGAAAGCTGTAATCTTTTTTTCTCGCAAGATTCATTTTCGCCTTTTAAAAGCATTAGCGTTAGTACTTCCACTAACGCGTTATATATCCCCCGATTTAATAGAAACACGCTGGTGGATTACCGCTGGCGATTTTCTCAACGCCCGGCCATTACATTAACGTGATATCGGGCATCGATAATGCGGACCATGCCCGGATTAGCTAGCCATTATAGGTATATACTACTTGTTGATGCGCGACGGAACATCGAGGGCTGTAAGACTGGCAGTGGGGATGTGGGAGGGGGATAAATTTAGGTTTAAGAGAGACTTTGACTGAGCGAATGGAATGAAAATCTGATGGATTATTCTGGAATACTGTCTGAAGTGTGGTGTAATTTGATTCTACAGTGCAACAAGGTTTACTTGAAATCTTTTTTCTAATTTTTTTTCTAATTTATTACTCCAGCAATGAATTATACCTTATTAATTAAATGAAACTAAGTTTTATCCTTGCCGATAATAAGTATCAAAACAAAAAACACTTAAAAACTATGACAAGTGAAGTTACATAATTTGGCTGATTTTAATATTGTTAATAATTAAGGGCATAATAAGTTAATGTAATGTCAATAACAAGTGATATGGATCAAACACAACTCGATGTGTACATGATTAATATCATAATATTTATTAACTTTATTAATTTATTAAAATGCAAATTAAAACGCATTTAATGTTTATAACTTCAATAAATACGCTTAAATAAATTTCAATTAGCGGAAACACATATGAAAACACAATTTGTTTATCAAAGACTGCGATATTATCAGCAAAAATTCATTCACAGAAATACGCGCATTTATAAAAAATAACAACCAGTTGTATCTCATAAACACAACAAACAAAAATCGATACAATTCCACATAAAGATCCGTGAATCTAAACCCGAGTTTAAAAAACCATTCGCACCCCCAATAAAAACAAAGTAACCCCCCCACAAAACAAAAAACGACTGCAAAATGTAAAACACTGCACCCAGCTAAAAAAGCTCGCCGACAAAAGGGCCCGCTGAGCTTGCGCTCATACGCGCGAAGCCGCTAAAACCCCGCGCTTTACACAGCCTCGCCTAACTGAAATATTATCGAGGCGCTAACGAGAACTAACGTTACGCGTTTTACACGAGCTGGCGCTCCGGCTTATCGAGGCCCGTTTTATCGTCGCTAGTGCGCGGGGCTTAAGCGTTAATTTTTAGCGATTGGTTGCTCCGCCGACGATTTACGATTTTCCGATCCTCGCGGCCTCCCAGTTCTGTTTACGAGCGGGCGATTTCCAGCGGCCGAGGAATTTTCGAGGAATCGCCGTTGAAGCTCTGCTCTGCATGACAAAGTGGAGGGAGGTTTTTGAAAAGAGGTGGAAGTGAAGTGTTGGGAAGTCGGTGTGTTGTTTTTAGTATTAGGATAGTTTTAGTAGATTGGCTGGGTGAATGTATTTTGGTAGTGTTTGTATATTTGTATATTTTGATTTGGACTCTAAGGTTGCTGTCTGACCAAAATTATGCGAAACTACTAACGCTGCAATGATTTATTTATTCATAGAATATATGGGTATTAAAAACATTTTTCTGTAATACGTATTTGTCGACTTTTTGTTTATATACGTATATATATCAACCGGATGTAGGAAGTTTTATTTTCACCAGTTGTTTATAAACATTAATTCAAAGTTAAGAAAACTCTATAATTCGAAAACTTTTATTGACTACTGGAAAATCTTTGATTTATCAAAATTTAATATTATCTTCACAGTTACATTCTATTATGGAAAGAAATAGTAAATTTGTATCAAACATAGTATTTTATAGACCCTCGTTTGTCAGGATGTTGCAATAAACTTTAAAATTTTATTTTATTTCTAAAAAGAATATTTTCCCTCGTAATTGCACTGGAGATTTTTCACCAATTTTGGCTTGATCTGCCAATATATAAGAAAATAAAATATTACATCAGAAATCACCATGCATTTATACTGTATGTAATAGAATATAAACAATTTTATAACTCTCAACTTTTTAATATCACTAATTCAGATTTTATTAAAGATTCAGAACACATGAATTGTATGAACTTTTTCTATTAAAAAGATCGAGAGTATATATGAAAAATTCATAAGTTTTATGTATTTTAGAAACGAGGACAATCACATAACATGACCAGGTTAGTAAGCTATTTTGATTTTAGTATCCATAAAATAAATCCATACTAAACTACGTATATCTCTATCTATGTCACTTCTAACTGATAAATGGTCAGGTAATTTTGGAAAATTATCTAAATCTATTTTATAACAAAACATCTACTAAAACCAATAATTACCTACTAATTTTACAATCACCATAACCTATTTGCTGCTATAATTAACACCTTTAATTCCATTAATAATCCAAAAATAAGAAATAAGTCAAATTGTACATCCTATAATCAACATCAATTTTATTTTAAGTATTTTTCGAAAAATCATTATTACGTTAACTAGAATTATTTATAAACCCCATGATGAACTTATATAACTGTATGAAGCAGTTTAATTAATGTCTCGTAGAGAGAGAGAGAGAGAGAGAGAGAGAGAGAGAGAGAGAGAGAGAGAGCGAGAGATAGAGAGGGGGGGGGGGAGAGAAGGGTTGGCAAACCAATGTGCGCTAATTTTAGAACAATCGGTTTTCGATAATCTATAATTATCTATTGCACAAATTTCGTCCCAAGTATTACAAAAAGATTTTTTTTATCCAAGGCGCTGACGTTTTTTTATGCAATACTTCTCTTTTGCCGATCGAGTGATTGTAGAGAGTGCATTGATGGATAAATATTAAAGTTGACATAAAAGGAAAATTCTTGTAACTACTTTTGATCATAATTTTTAACTTCAAGTGCGGTTATTGCATCTATGATCACTGACGTTGAAAACTGACTATAAAAAGCTATATTATTTAAAGTAAATTAATCTTTAAAAAAATAAATTTCCAAATATTTAATTAAACTTCTTCAATCTGGAATAGAAAAAAGAAAACATGTCATCATTGTAATAGAAAAAAGAAAACATGCCATTATTGAGCTTTATTTTTTCAAGTTGTTCTTTATCTAGTAAAATATTTTAATAAATAAACCTTATATTTTTTCATTTAATTAGAAACAATATACCAAGGGTAAAGTAATATACACATAATGTAAATCCAATAATATCCTTCAAAACAACATCACGATCAGTCTCTCCTAAAAGAAGTGCAGTAATCAAGTTTCAATAAAAACTTTGAAAACATATAGAATTCCTATCATTTTATATATAACCTTGCGCGGCGTGCCGAGCCGTAAATGGCGAAATTCCTCAGCGCAGGGGCGATAAAGCATGAAGCGATCGGCTTTATTATTGTGCGTAGACGCGCCTGCCGCGAGCGACGTTAACTGGCCGCGTGGCTGCGCGTCCGAGCGTTTATATTGTGGTACTGTGCAAAATGTATTATTCTGCTGGGGGCTTGATGGAAATGTTTTTGGATTAGGATTGATTTGTTGGCAGAAAAGCAGGAAGTTACCAAGGGCTGTGTGAAACCAAGATAAAATGAGATTTTTTAAAAGTCTTGTTTTGGTCTTAGAATGGAGAACTGAATATATATTTCTATCAATCGATGGAGAAAGAACAAGAAGAAACAACTATATAAAAATATGTATACATTTAAAAATGTAAAACAAAACTCGATGTATTAGTTTTAATATAAATACGATATTTTGACGAAACCACAAAAAATGAATCTTTATAATATGATAGATAGGCCAGAATCAAATAATAGAGAAATTCAAAGAAAATATTCATTCGCAAATTTCTAATATTTCTTAAAAGCAATGTTAGAAATGAATGAAATGTTTTCCAAACTGTTTTTTTCTTTATTTTAAATACTTTACTTATATTCTTAAAGATGTAATGATAGACTGTCCGACCACATCTTGCCATTATCTACTTAAACACATCCAATTCTACAATTTAAATATCCAAATGAAACTTACAAAAACTTAAAAAATTCAGAACCTCTCATAATTACTCCACCCGTCGCCCTATTCTCAACCTCAGCCTATATATTCGTTTCGATTCCGAGCTTACCTCCAACCTCCCCCACAGTACAATCACAGAGCCTGCACTCCATATAAACGCGCGACGCGTGCGAATGGCTCCCATCGCGCTGCAATTGCCTCTCGCCCCCGCGACGCTAAAATAAAATTTTATCCCCTTCTTCTGTCTGTCTCTCTCGCACTCTCGCTCTCTTTCTAATTTTACAGCCGGCTATTTCCGGCCGATTCAATTCGCTGGCGTCCCTTTTTTTGCGCGCGCGCAGTCTTAAGCCTAGCCTCTAAGTTATCGATAAGCGGCGCGGCTTCTGCAACGATTATGGCTTGGGATGGCTCTGCGCATGTGCTGGAGAGAGCCGTTGGGTTAATTGGCGAGTCTAATGGACGTTTAGTTTCTGGGTTTGTTTTCCGGGGGACGGTTTGCTCGAGGAGAAGCAATGTTTTTTCTTGTACGAGAGTCGATGATTACTATTTTATTTTTTTCCTTCGATCTTCGTAATGTTTGGTTTTATTGCGGAAACAGGAATATGATATTGTAATAAAACATTTTTGTAAATTTCTGATGTATTATTGATAATAAATTGAGCATTTAGTTAAATACATTAAACATTAGCAATCTGTATACTTTAACGCTATCCTTATAAATAACTACCGGAAAAATGCTAACTCAGCCCCATTAAAACTTTTCCTTCTTATCTCACAATTATTCCATAATCGACCCCCTTACCAAATCCTCCAATCAAACCCCTTCCCATAAATACCCAATTAACCACCAAACTCGCCAACCACTCCCCACCAATCCCCAACAACCCCCCACCAAAATCATTTCCTTTACGCAAAACGCGTAATTTCCCATCGACGCTGGCCCCAAACATTTAGCCCACCCTGTACATCGCAAACGCGCGCACAGCGCCAGCAGAGATTGATAGCCGCGGGGGATGTTTTGGCAGCGCATGGTTTTATCGGCGGCTTTCACGAGCGTCGGCTAGCCGCTTAAAGCTTCGCGCGCGAAGCGCCAGCCGTGCATGATGCACTCACGTTTATTAAAAGCTAGAGCGCGCGCGCCAGCGGCCTGGCCTATCAATCGCCGCGATGACTCCTGGCGGTAGTCCTGCGGCTTAGCGGGCTCCTTTTGTTGATTATGATCGAGTTTAGGGCTGTCTTGGAAAAGTTTCATCTAATTGCCGGAGGAGATTGTTTTTTCGGTGGGGTGAGATTGATTTCTTAGAGTGAAGTTGGTGTTATTGGTTGGGGTTGTGGGGGGTGTTAGTGCGTTTTGAGAGGTTCAGATTAGGGATTTGTTTATGAGATAATGATGAGGGTATTGAACGACGGAAGTTGTTAAGTTTTTTTAGTCGTGTTAGTGATTAGTAGATTGATAAGAATATGATTATAATTTTTTGTGATAATAGATTAATCATTGTTTTTATTTGCAAATTTCAGATTTCATATATTGTAATTTCAAAGTGTTGGAAAATATGTCGAATTGTCTTTATAATGTCCTGTATCGTCTTAAGTTTATTTCAAAAAGCGAATAAATTAATTTATAAAGCGAGTAAACACCTATAAATAACAAATTACAAACGTAAATACAGGTAAGAAACCCTGCTCTATTCATTTTATTCAGTAAAGAGCAAATAGAACTCTGTCGTTTTCTCATTGTTTCGCGAAATCGTCAAATTAAGCATATTTTGCACTTTCCCGTAGAAAACGAGATCCGAATCCGCGGCAATGATTAAAACGGCATTAAGAGCGGTATTAAAAAATTAATAAATGCAACCTTAATTAAAATTTAAATGAAACTTTATTGCTCCCGACTCTCCGCGGTCGCGCCAAACGATTTCATCACTTGAATCTCACGCAAATAAAAACAAGAATAATCATCGCTCTCCCGGATGCATCCGCATTATTATTTTCTAACTATACATAATAATAATCGTGCCTCTTCCGGTTAGCCTCTCGAAGATCGTAATAAAATCTCATCCCTTTCAGGCCGGGTTTTCCGGCCTTTGATACGGCCACGGCGTCCTGATCATCCTTTTTTTTTGCGGAAAGGACTCCTTCTAATCTGGGCGCACGGCCACCGAGATTACCCAGGGATATGGGTTCTCGATGATCGGGCTTTAAGCAGGTGTACATTCTCCACGTAATTACTCCTTTCACTCGCCGCTCTCTTTTCTCTTGGATTTTCTCCTCGGCTTTCTATCTCACGGCTTTTGACACTTGCTTTTCGAGTCTTCTTTTGAGAGGGTCTTAATGGGTTGGAGCACAGAGGTGATCAAGGTGTGCGATCGTTTTTGGAGCTTGGATTTTATAAGGGGTTGTGCGAAGTTTATTAGGTACGGGTGGTTCGTCTATAATATGATTATGTTTTCACAAATCATTTTTTAATAAGAAATTAGATAAAATGTTGCTTTATTTTTAAATATTAAAAATCAGTATGACTGTAAAAATTGATGTGTTGAATATCATTAGTTAAGATGTAAATCTCCCCTTATTATTGCAATTGCGGGAATCCATGTATTTTATTTAGCTCTCAATTTTATAAAAATATATAGTCGTTGAGTTGATGTTCTCCATTAAGACACTAACTAAATAAAGAGGTATTTTCTAGAAAATGAAAATGAAATGTAAAAAATGAGTTCTTGTATTTTTCATAACAAAAAGGGTTTCATATCACCTTAACTTTGTATGATTTCGTAGCGATATCATTTTTCTAAATTTAATATAAAAAATGTTTTAAATTATAGATATTTAATAAATGACTATTCATAAAAAGATAATTTTTTTTAATTTAAATGAATGTCAGTATGTGTAGTATCATCGATGCTGGAAAATTAAAAGCGATGAAAACCACTAGATTTTTAATTATACGTGACATGCAGAATATACATTTTAAACCCTTTCAAATAAAATTAAATTCTTTACTACGCTATTCCAACAATGCTAATATTACATTTTTCATTATTATGGAAAAATTAGTTTTATTAAACAATTTAAAAAAATCATGTATGTAGTATCATAATATAATCAATACGCAATTCTCAACAAAACGTGTTATCAAAAAAAGATATCTAACATTAATTAAAGTAGCTACTTGAAAATAAACGTATTTTCATCTTAATGATTTTATTTTAGAATTCAATAATTCCTTTGTCATTTCCCAAACACAAGACTCAATTGATAACAAGATGGCAATTAAGTAAAATCTTTTACTTGTACAACCAGCAAAACAAAATTGATCGGCAAAAGCGTGCACCAGAAAGCGTCAGTATAGAAGTTTTCACGAGCCCGGCCTAGCCTAGATATAAACACGACATGTAATTGCAATTACGCGTCATAATTAAGGGTAGGGCGTTAATTAAAGATTAAGATACTCCGCCTGGATGGGCGGACGTGCCCGCGCAAACTTAGCTTAAAAAGGTGGGCGTAGCTCGCTCGACGCCTTTAATAAAGTCACCCGATATAATCCTTTTATAATCCGAAGCCCGACGTGACTCTGGGCGTGCCAAAATCAAAGTGGTTAAAGTTTGAAGTTCTGTGGATCTAATTCTAGTTTTCAGAAAGTTCAAGTAAAATTGTTAGAATACTTTTCATAGGCTTGTATTCATTATGGGTGGTTTTAATTTTCGTCTGCTTTCTGAAAGTAAGACGGGATGCTGATTTTTATTCGTCAGCAGCTGATGCGTACAGTTTTAATAAATCATAACGCGTTTTTTATGTAAATTTTTGCAGATTTTGTGACATCTTCAAAATTGAAAAAGATATTGCGCACTAAAATTTTTGTGACGTAATTCATTAAATAATATGGCAACCTTTAAAATCCCAACGGATTGACGTCACCCGAAGAAACTTTAACAAAGTAAAACTTTTGTAGTTACAGTTTAATCTTGCAAAAGTGTCGACTTTAATTAAAGGAAAATATATTAACATTTGTTTTTTACGTAAAATTATTTTTTTTTAATTCTTTCACGCTTATAATATTCTGTCATAATTTATTGAAAAATTGTGTAAAGTACAATTTAGATTATTAAAACTTGTTGTTAAAGTACACTAGAACGTAAAATAGAAAAATTATATATATATTTTTTTAATAGAACTAGGGTGTTCAAAACAATTTTTTCAATAAATAATTTTGCCAATGTATAATTATGCCAATTTTGCAATATTTCAAGCATAATACGGAATTATATCGCTCACTAATGTAAAGCATTGATGTGAAGCATTGATTTCAACTGAAGTTTCTGTATACTGTATACATGATGATGTACACATCCCATCCAATTGACCTATATAACATATATGCTCTATTCATGCGATTAGATGCTTTGATTAATAATCTTTCAATATGAATACCTCAGCTTCATTAAAGCAACTTATAAACCGAAGGCTTAGTATAGACAAAGCAAATTAAAAGTTATTATATTTTGTACTTTTTTAATAATTGTTTTTAATATGAATCCATATTATTATCTTAACTTTGGCTAAGCATGTCAGAAAATTATAATGAACTTTGACATTGTACAGTTTATCCGTTAATTATTAATTTTTATATGTAATAGTAATTTAGAACTTCAAAATTTAAGCAATTAATAAGAATTATTATTTTTGTTTTCCGGTAAATTTATATACGTTCATTTAAGATGTTACTACTCAAATTAATTGAGGTATAGTTAAGTTTTCTAAATCGACAACAAAATTCTATATTATTAAAACTTCCATATTTATGAAGAACACTGTATTAGAAGGGACTAGAAAATGTTTTATATCAATAAAACATTATTTCTATTATATGCAAATACTAGCTAATTTATATCTCAATAAAAGATAACAAGTTCGAAACTTAAAACTTAATCCCGAAAAGCAAACGTCTCATTTCGTCAGCCCTAGCCGAAAGGTTAAAACTAGACGCGCCGCACGGAGCTACAGATGAGGCGGCCTCGCAATCGCGAGTAGTAAAATTCGATCGAGTCAGGCGCCGGATTATTATCATGACCCCGTAGAGGCGCGTCTACCTCCCGACGGCTCGACAAACACGTAAAAAAGGCCAAGGAAAACAAAAAGAAGGCGGAAAAAAATAGAAGGAGGCACGAGACAGGGAGAGGCGAAGCTAGCGTAAATTGAGCTTACAATCCAATCAGGCGGCTCCGAGTCTCGAGGAGCTTGAGCGTCAGGTAAAAGAAGCAGGAGAGAAAGTGAGAGAGCGAGAAGGATGAAAAGAGAATGAGGAGCGGATAAGACGACTACGGAGTAATAGATAGATTGTAAGGGAAATAGGCGAGAGGGGTGGGGGGAGAGGAAGAAATTTCATTGATTGACGGAAGTGTTTGGTATTTTGTCTGTAATTACTACTTGCGATGAATCAAAGTAGGCGTTTACTTTATATTAGTGGGAATTTGATTTAGGAATTGCGTCGTTTTATTCGTGATGGGGAAAAAGTGAAAGGTAACTGAATACGATGACCTGTATCCTTTTAGATTTGATCGATAAGGTTTTGAAACGTGAGACTTGTGCAGCGATGCAATTTTGAAGAGACCTGAATATTGATGTTCGATAAATCTCGTGTTTCGTGACGAAATGTTTATTGGAGCTTTATGGAAAAGTTATTTTTGGCCAAATGAAATTATGAAAATTTTGTCATATTCCAAAAATTGTAGAGAAAGATTGTTTAACTTTTAGAGTGTTCCGCGAAAATTAATTCTGGAAAAAAATGCTTTTAATCGGATATTTGAAACTCCACACTGGAGCTGGGAACTTCATTTGCTGCTTTTTATCGCAGTTACGTGTTTTTAAAAGTTTTAAAAGTTTATTATTTTACATCTCTTTTCAGCAACAATCAAACTCACCAGCGTTCATGAAACTTTTTATTTATATTACGCAATTATCTTTACAAACATTTTATTAATAATAATTTACCATAAACTCATTACAACTATTTTTTATCACATTAATTAATCCGAAACTACACTGTAGTACAAACTGCTAGCATATACAAAAGCATAGATACAAACCTATATATCCCAGCCAATTAAATACCGCTCTAAAGCCAGTCAAGAATTGTTTCTAAATCAGCAATCCACATTTTCTAATCATAACCAGACATCTACCCACCAGGGCGCGACACTTTGGCAAATATCGCTCCAGAAATAACAGCCACGCACACAAACATTTTCAAAGTACCTTCTGATGGGATTTTTAAACGAGCCCCAATTGCATTAAACACCGCCCGGGGCCTTTAAGCCGTCGTCATTCTCGCTTTTAGATATATACAAGGCGCGCTCGAGCGTAGCTCTTCTCGGCTTTCCGCGTCGGAGGTAACGCGAGATCTGCTTAAATGATGTTTCGGGAAAGGGGGCGCCGCCGGTAATTGCACGGCGGGGCGCGCGCGCGCTAGCCTCGAAATTGGAAAGAAAAGTGCCGGCGCGTGAAAATTTCAATTTTTATTTATCTTAAAGGGGAACTGCCGCAATGATTCGACGCTTATCAAATGTTGGATTATAATTTTGTGGGGTTGTTGGGTGGTTTTGTTTGTTTGTTTTTTTTTGTTGGGATTTGATGTGGTGATTGCTGGGTTGACTATACGCTACTTGGTTGTTGGGAAGGATTACTTTTTTAGGGATAATTTTAATTTTAGGATTTTTATAATGGATATATTAATTCTATAAGCTTTATTATAGATTTTTTTGTTCATCATAGTATATGCATTTATTATGATAAATATTTTATGTTAAAAAAGAGGGATGCATAATTTTTTTTAATTAAGATTGTTAAAGAAGTTTTCTATTCAAGCAAAATAATAAGGTTTTGAAATATATATTTAAATATTTTCTTGAGTAAATAAACAATTATTTATTTATAATCTTCGCAGTTCTTTTCAAATAAGTGACTCATGAAACTTTCCAAATTTCCATAAATGACATTCAAACTATATGCATAATCAAGTGTAATTCACGTCACTGAAGATCATATTTTTCTATGCTCTCACGGCACACTAATGAGGCTCGTTTCGTGCGAAAAGAGGTCCGCCGCGTTCGGGTGATTACCAAATCGAAAGCTGGCCGTGCGTGATGCATTATTATGTAATGCAGGAGGCTGTCATTTCCGTATGCATTTGTGTTCAGCTGAATGCTAATCACGTCGCCGGAATTATCGAATATGCTACTGCGGAAGTTTTGGTTTCGCAAATTCATGAGGTTGATCTCTTTGTGCGAGTAATTTTTTGGTTGTTTATACCGTAACTTTAGAGTGTTTGACTTTTAGCAGATTTCAAGATTGAAGGAAACATATCTTTTCTATAAAGATTGTAAGTTGAATAATAAGAAAGTGTTTAGTGAGAAATTTATTACGGGATTAAAAAAAGAGTTTTATGTTATTTTCTTCAGATTTGCTTATTAACTTATTCCCAACTTTTCTAATTTTTCTTTCTTAGGTTCACCAGAATACGCCAGCGAATGTTTAAAAAATATAATTAACGCATGACTTCAGAAGCCATTCAAAACCGTATCTTGGAGATCCATTCATAACAGTAGTACTCTAATATTTAGAATTACAAAGGGTAATATTACTTACACAAAGGTATAGGATTCATTATTCAACATTTCAATAACGACACCGAGTTTTGAATTCTCTGTTTCAACAATGCACATCAGTTTCGACGATGAATTCATAATCAGACAAAGCGTAATATTCGCACTTTTACCATATCGAAATTTCCAAAAAAAAGCATAAAAACACGTCAAATTCGCAAAGCGCAAGGGCACTTCGACGTTAAAATTAATGATCCACCGAACAATGACACCCTTGGAAAACAGCGGCTGCAGCCGCTCGTCCTCCCACCCTCCTTACTCTTGATCAGCATAAAATTTACGTTTCGCCCCGGCGGAACTTCGTTACTTCCAGCTAGTTTCCGGCGCGATTTACGCGAGAGCGCGCTGCTTTAACAATGGCTGAAAAGATTCCGCGTCATAATTTAATTATTTTTCGATTCAGCGAAATTGGCGCGTAATCCCTTGGCGTCCCTTCTGGCTTTCAATAGGGAAGGGGGGATGGCTGAGGGTATTAATCGACTGGCCCACATACCGGGCGTGCCTTTTTAATGGCCGCATGATTCGGATTATTGGCCTCTGGCTCGTTTGACTCGCAAGCTCGCTGCTCGCGCGTTATGTATTATTTTCGGACTACGGCTCGCTGGGCAATCGATGTTGCGTAACGCGGCCCTCTGGAGGTTTTGTTTTTTAGAACTAATTAACGAGCGCTGACTATCTTATGCAAATTTTTCACTGTGGCGGAATTTTAAAATGGAAACGGAGTGTATTTTATAGCTTTTGGTTTTAATTTCATTTTGATCGCTATTTTAAGAACAGCGTGGTACTATGGTAAAAGCAGTGATTGTGTGCTTTTCGAATTATTCGTATAGTATTACATAAAAGCCTGTATATCATAATGAATTGTTCGTAATATAATTTGAAATAGACAGAACTCATATAAACGCTCATATCCGTTCGTGTGAATTGATATTTTGGAAATGTTAATGAAAATTTACGGGAGCTTATCAAATTAATTAGTATAATTAAGCATTATACATTATCTTGCTCCTATTGATACTAAAATTCTAATTGAAAATAACTAACAGTATAAAAGAAACAACTGATAAACAAAGAAACCACAGATAAAAAAATTTAGCAATATTTATAAAAAATTGAGAGTAAAATATTTTAAAAATTAAAAAAGGATTTTTTAATATTAATTATACAGAAGTTATAAGAAATTGTCGATAATAAATTTTACACGTATGCTTAATCAGCTTGCGTGCTCCCCTTAGCATTTGGGATTATCTACATCCTTTGGTAATTTTTTATCTGAGCAAACATTATAATACTTATGCATCTAGAACATCTTCCCATCCGGCCGAGTCCATCTCTCTCAACTATTTTCTCGGCCGCTCAAACAACTTCGTGAATTCGCTGAGAACTTTCAGTGCGTGGGATGAAATGGAAAGTATATGGAAATTTTTATGTTGATATTGATGAAGGTGATTAAAATAAAAATTTTATAAAATTGTTCTACCATCCATAAAACTGAAAACGATGAAAATCAGCGTTCACGTAAAAAAGCTTGAATAATCATTTCTCCACGTAGTTACGGGTGAATTTTTTGAATTTATTGTGATAAGAATATTTAAACGTTTTATGTTTATTTATAAAGATATTTTTTCGGTGTTTGTAATATGGATAATAATGAACATTAAAAAAAAATATTCCAAAATAAGAACTTTGTTACTTCTTTTGATTTCTACATTTCTTTATATTTGCGTGTATTTTCGTTTTCCCAGTAATAGAAAAAACTGAACTGTTTTGTAAACAATTGAAGATAGATGATAGAATATTATTCTTCTGAAAAAAATGTTTTCATTTTTATAACTAGTTTATGCAGAATAAAAATATATTGATAACTAAATAATAAAAAAAGAAATACGTAAAAACC
>JAPYZA010006763.1:0-10755 GCA_030522685.1 Eupelmus azureus
CATTCATGAAGTATTTTCATTTTTTTAAAATTAAGTTAAAAAATTTAAAATAATGATTTTTTTTATTTTTTTTTATTTTCAAGCCTTAAAGGTGGTTTGCCCCCTTAAATCTAGTATAGGTGAAACCAACCAAACTGATGAGGAAGTAATGAGTGGGTCCCAATTCTACTCGACGCGCCGGACATTAGACCCGATCTTAAATATGCAAGGCCGTTTGTTAGCTCAAGAAATGGAGAATCTGGGGCTAATAGTATTAACCGGTAGAAGCAACTCCGACCGTGATGTCAACCTCACCTTTCTTGCAAACAATGGCTCCAGTACAATCGACTTAGTGTGGACAAATTATGTCGGCTTACTCTCTCTCACAGACTTTTCTATTTTATACTCCCGACATTCTGACCACTTTCCTGTCCTCGACATAATAAATGTAAAAATCCTCATTAGGACACTGTAAATATAAATAATCCGTAAACACACTCTAAGTTAGTATCGGATCTGGACAAGAAAAATATTTATCTTAATACAATGGCAAAAATAGATCTACCCAACAATGTCAAACAGCTTGATGTAGACACAATGAACGTCGTTCTAGCTGATACCATTTCAATGGCAGCAAAATCATTAGATATGGAACATCAATATAAGATACGTTATGACAAGACATTCAAAAAGAACAAACCGTGGTATGATAAGGACTGCAAGGTTGCATATAAAGAACAAAGACGATTGCACCACGGTATAGAACAAATTATCTGAAACTACGTGAGGAATACCTGAAAGCTAAGCACAATTACTGGAATATGTATAAAAATAAGAAAAAGGAAATCATCCGCTCTCAACAATATAATCTCAGCAATGTAAGAAGAAATCCAAAATCTTTTTTGACGGGGAAGTTAGCGAAGTACTAGATTGTTTAAAACGTAAAAAGACCCCGGCCCTGATGGAACCCCCAACGGCTTCTACGAATGGCTCTCAGGAAATTGGGTGGATTATTTAACTTGTCTAATGAATAAAGTCTTTGAAACAGGAGTAGTGCCAAATAAGTGGTGCAATTCAGAAGTTTCAATCATCTACAAAAACGGAGACCCACTAGACCCAATTAACTACAGAGGGATAGCGTTGATAAACACCATCTACAAGATTTTTATCTCGTTAATAGCAGATTGCCTTTCCACTTGGTGCGAGAAATACAAAATCCTGCCAGAATGCCAATCCGGATTTCGAAGAGGACGATCTTGTGAGGGCAATATTTTCACGCTTCAGGCTAGAGTCTCTACTTCAAGAAAATATTGAAAACCTTGATGATCTTGCCGCTCACTCCAGCTGCATGGAGATTTTTCGAAAGAATAGAGTGGATGACAGAGTCAAAGTCTTTACGGAAGTCTACGAAAGTAGAGTAGAGCCTTTGACTCTGTCATCCACTCTATTCTTTCGAAAACTCTCCACGCAGCTGGAGTGAGCGGCAAGATCATCAAGGTTTTGCAGAATATGTATCAAAGAGAGAACATGAGAATTAAACTAAACGATATTCAAAAAACTAAAGAGGTTTAAGTCACCCAGGGAGTACTACAAGGCGATTCACTGAGCCCCTTGATATTTGCTGTACTTATACATAATGTAATTGAACTCTTCAAGTAAAATGATCATTACAATTTAGAAAAGGATGTAGATATCCTTCTATTTGTAGAAGTCTTACAATCCTCGCAAAAGACGTTCTCGATCTCCAGAGTAAACTCGATACCCTTGCTAAGTATTGTCAGTTGAAAGGACTAGAAGTCAACACGAAGAAAACCAATGTTATTGTATTCAGAAAATCAGAAAAGAGGAAAAAAGAAAGAACGATTAAGTACAATAATGAGCTTCTGGAAGTTGTAAAAAACTATACTTATCTGGGCGTAGTTTTCTCCTCTTCTGAATCTTTTAAATCCAATACAGGTAACGCTATGTCTAAAGGTAAATCTGCTCTAGGTGCTACGTGGCAAATATTATGTATAGGCAATAATGTAAGTTGGGGATCAGCTAGGAAGCTATTCGATACCACCGTCGCGTAAACAGATTTGTATGGATCAGGAATTTGGGGCCATAATCACATTCAAGAAATAGAGCAGATTCAAACTACCTTCTACAAGCGACTCTTACTTCTCCCCCATTCCACCCCAAGCTACACTATTAGACTTGAGACGGGTAATATAAGGCTGGAAAAAGATATTGTTATAAGAGTTCTCAGATTTTGGATACAAATCCTACAGATGAAGGAAGACAGGTACCCCAAAAGAATGTACTGCAAACTCAAGACTCTAGATAATACCTCTTCCAAACTAAAGAAAAATAACTGGATTTCTCAACTATGTAATATACTAGAATATGCTGAACATGAGGATCTATGGGAGCGAGAAAATCCTAAGATGATTAAAGTAACCCTACCCAACATTTGTGGTGCTTTATCTAGACTAAGTTTCAAAGAAGACATCAAATGAGCATCTTACTCTATATACTGTCCATTCTATAAGGAAATAAAAAATCTTAAACTTATGGAACCAGAAGAATACCTAAAGATTGCCTTGCCCTTGCCCTATATTAGAGTTTTCGCAGCATGTGGACTGTCAAACAATCAATCACTAAATATTCACTTTAACAAAATTTCATACAAAATACCAATGACTGAACGATGTATGTTATGTAATATGAATGTAATACAAACACTGGACCACAACCTTACAGAATGTCCTATTTATTACAATCTAAGATCCAAATTCTTAGACAACTGTAGTCTACGTAAAGTTTTAAGTATACAAAATAAAGAAGATCTCGCAAATTTCTTTTATTTTATAAAAGAAATATTACTATAAATTGTAAAACATAAAAAAAATAGTAAAATTAACAAAAAATGAGTTAAAAGAGCATGTCACTAATTACTTCATAAAAAAGAAATTAAATGAGATAGGGCATAAAAACTTTTTGGAGCTTATTCTACGATAGCTTTCCTATTACAATAATCAATAAAATGAAAATTAATTTTTTTAACCGGAATCGATTTTTTTTAAGATGGTGTACCCCTTAAGCTAAAGAGAAATGCCTTTATTGGAATTCATTCATTTGAATTATGGGGTCTGAACAGGGATAGAAAAAGAGAACTTTTAAGATTTTTCTGATCGTCAGATTCAATTACTCTACTGACATAACCTCAAAAACGTCTTTATTTGACTAATTTTTTGTTTTATTTGTTTCTTGAGTTCTGTTTAAGTTACAGAAACAAGCCAAAAAGCTAAATTTTCGCGATTTCATAGAAATTCTTCAAAAAATTAATATTTACGTCATCGTGTACAAACATAACATCAAAACCAAATTTGAACAGTTTAAATGGTCGGCAGAAAATGAAATTAGGGGTTTAACTCGATAAAAAAATTTATTTCATATAAATTGTCAAATTTTTCACAAGTGTGAATTTTTTCAGATTTTTTGAAGTGGTGGAACATATGAAAAAAAAATAAAAATAAAAACCACCTTTTTTCTCGATAGCTTCCCGTAAAAAAGTTTTCAAATCTCTGGTTGTTATTTCTGGAAAATCTAATAAAGCGTTGCACACGATTTTTTTGTAACAAGGTTTTTCGACGGGACCAGTGCTTTTCACTTACTTCCTCAGCAAGTTTATTGAAATTATTCGTCGGAGTTAACAATTTTGATATAATGTCGTCTACCATATCAGCATCGCTATTTAATCTTTTTCCAAAAGTATTGTTCAAATAGCAAACAATTCTGTAATATAGTCCTTCTTTCAAAAGAAGCTTATTGTCTAGCTGGTTATAAAGCACCCGGTACTTTTTGCCAATGATACCATGTACTGCTTCAATAATCCATCTCGTTTTAGTAGTCTTACGTGAAAAATTGGATTCTTCTGTAGTAAGTTGCTTGCGGTTTCCTTTTAATGCTGGCATGAATATTTGGAAACCCATTTTCTCCACGTCAAGCTTAATATCCCTAAAGTCTCGATCGAAAATGAAAATATCTCTTGCTTTCGTAATAATTTCTTCAATTTATCTGAATCGGACAGGATTATTCGAAGAATTTCTGCATCGTTTTGGGTGGCATAAAACGGCCCTGGTAAATCAACAATAAATCCATTTGTCATACAAATAGTAAAAGGCTTACATAAAGGTAATTTTTATCCCCTGAATAAGATTTTTTTTTATAAGATTTATTTGTACTTTTTTGATAACGAATGTATATCAGCCACAACAGCTGTATGGTTTGCAATTAAATCATCTCTTGAGTGCACATTTACACCAAAATATTTTGGTAAGATGTCATTTTTAAAAGATTTTAATACTGATGCACAATAAGCAGAAACTTTCTGATGATGCTCAAGACTTAAAATTGAACTAATTAATTTATCGGAATTAACTGTTCGTAATTTAATTAAAAATATCACAATAGCTTGACTAATGTTTCGATTGTTTGAGTCTCTCAATGACGTCATTTTCATTCGTAATTCAATCACATTTTCCCAGATAAGTGATTTAAATATTATAAGCTGTTCTTCCGGTATTGCAAAATCACCATTCCTGTCGTTTATGTTCGCATCAATCCCTAGCGGAATAAAGAAAATAATGGGAAATAACTGTAACAATACAAATATTAATATTTTTCGAAAAATTTTAACGAATGTATACTTGGCTCTTCAGGGCACATACTGAATTCTTATATTCAATTACTTTTAAAAAATTATTAAAAATCTCATAATTATTAATCCTTAGATAAAATGTTACCCTTTAATGTCATTATACTTTTTTTTTAAATTGCAGTTGTATAATTTATCAATACTACAATAAATTGAAACTTTGGTTTTTTATTTGCTTAATTTTATGTTTATTTTTATTTAAAACAATAGAAAAAATTTGAAAATTGTTTTCTTAGAATATGTTGCTGCCAAAAGCACTTTTACAATTTTGGCAATCTATACCTTTTAACTTATATGATTGAATTTTTTTTTAAATACACAACCTTTTTTATAATAACCTAAAAACCTTTGGGTTTGTGACTAGTTTAACCTCCCCAGCGACAGCTCATTCAGTAACTCAGTTGGTTTATTTAATTCCTGGAAAAGTTTAAAACCGAGAAACAGTATTTATTTAACTTATATTATAGTTTATAAATTTTATTTTTAAAATTATTTTATGTAATATAACTTTTTTAAATTTTTTTAAGATTTTTTAATATCGGACGAGTATCGTTTTAAAATGAAAAGAGCTTTTTCCAAAAGGTTGTGGGTTTATTTTTAATACGACATAGATACTTACAGAGAACAAGATGAGCGTGTCGACGGCTGGCGGAGAACTAAACTCAGCGCCATCCGAAGCGCTGGAAAAGCTACGCACTCTCGAGGTTCAAGCACGCCAAATTTAAAATTTGATTTTTCTAATCGCCTACTCGTTTACAAGGTTAGATCGACTTCTAAACAACAATATTAATATTATTAACCTCTAGACTGCCAGAAAATCAATATATTGCTACACCTGATCGACACTGCCTACGATCAATCATTGATATAGTCTAAAGGTTTAATATTAAAGTGAAATTGTTTAGTATTTATTGTAATTAATTTATGTTATAAATTATATTCCCTTCATAAAAGATTGAAACGCTTTTCATTATTGACAGTTTAAAACTTTTTGTGACCGGCTGAACAGTTAACTGCAATTATTTTTTGGTGTATATTAGCGATTTTAAAATATCGCGCTGGAGACAGATTCGAGGTTAATTTTTTACTATGATGCTAAATGAGTAAACTGATCTCCGGCCGCATAGCGGCCGCCTAATCTAGTACATATACATGATTGTTTCATGTAGCCACAGATGCTTCAATATGAAATACCTGAAAGATTCGCAGAAAATTAATGATTTGAAAAACTTTTACATATCCTACCTATTTTTTGATGAATTATATCGGTTTTATTTTTAAAATTCTAATTTACAAAGAAATGAAAAAATCAAATATTCGATTAAATGCAAAACTATCATTTTAATTGTAAAAACTATGAATTACCTTAAATGGCAAAAAACAGTAATATTTAATTTAACTTGAAAAATATAAATTGATTTAAAATTATTAAATAATCTAGTTGAACAATACTAGATTCTAAAGTTAAATTTAAGTATGCTTAAGCTGATTTAGGAGGTACCACTTATTCAATTAAGAAAAATGTAATTCAAATTAAATAAGAAATCGAAGAGTTTTAATATTAATGTTGATTTAGATAAAAAGAAATTTAGGATTAAAATGTAAAGGAAAAAGCAAATGAGAAAAAAAGACTTTTTATTGAAGAAGATTAACTTTACAAAGATGAACTACTACCAAGATACAAGACTGAGTAAATTGAACAAAAAATGGAATATGATATGATTACCAACAGTTATGTCATGGTAGCGCTGCAAAATTTTTCACTCAACGATGTACGTTGAGTGCAGAAGTCGTGCGGGATGGACAGTCCTTAACATAACGCAGATTCGTCCCCGCTGTGCTTATTGACTGACGCCGTGTGCTGCAGCCATGCCACAGTTACACGCCAAATGTATATAAGCGCACTTCGAATGCGTTTATAATATGAAAAAACAGCGGTACCGTTAACGCATGCATGGGCCTTAGTCAAGAAAACGTATTCGCGATAATACCAAGTAATTTTTGGAAACTCACTGTTATTGGTATGTCCCAATAAGCATGCACTAAAGAAACGCGCCTTTTGACACCTTTTGACGTGAAGCATAGCTGCACTACGACCTGCCTAACTATATTCCCTGGAGATTTGATAAATCGATAAAAGTATGACCAATTGACTGTTACAACGTGATATAAAAAAGCACAAAAGAAAAAACTCGATCAAACTTATCTGTAATGAGATGCTGGAACGAGAAGTGGTTAGTGACGCCTCAAGGAGGAACGACGCTTAACTCTCCGCTTACATATAAATATAAAAAAAACAAAAGGGTTGAAAATGATTGCTGCGACTTTGATCCCTTGCTACACTACTCATCTACCTTAATGCTCTGTTCTGACGTGATCGTTCCCCTTGAAAGCCGGAAGAAGAAAAAAGACGGTACCCACGCCGGGGCCCGCTCGGCCTACGTACTCGCTCGTTCGCTCTCCAACTTATTAGGTGCCTAGCCCTCTCGGCCAATAAGCGTAGACAGTCTTGGTGCGCCTTCGACTGTTTTTCCGCGCTGAGCGATGTCCAACTTGATCAGTGGCGCCCTTTAATAAAAAAAATATTTACTTGCGACCTTCTAACTTCCTGCCGCGACACGTTTTCTATCTGTAACGTCGTTTTCGATGGAACAATGATATTAAAAGAAATTGAATAACAAATTATTTTATAAATATATAAATAAAATGTATTTCATGAAATTCTTAACATTCTTATACAATGTTTCTAAATCTGTTCACTTCACATGCATTGCTAATAGAATCAACTCTCTTGATCCAGTTCACAGATTTCAGCTTGCCACACTGATTGCACTCAACACCAATTTTGAAATCAAGAATCTTGAAAACCTGACTTGATAAATTAAATAATACTATGGCACACACTACAATGAATGACTTTCTTTAAATTTAGAAAATAGAATGTTGGTATCAGTAATAGTATTTTTAGCACTAATTGACTATCGGACCCCGTTAAATCAGTTGGAAAAAATCTTTTTCTAAAATCTGTATATTTTGCAAGAATTTGATAAAGTTTATCAAATTATAATTATAGTCATATATCAACTTATCGAAATTACCGATATTCTAGCATAAATAATTTTATTTTCACAAAATGAGTGCTACTTTTTTAAAAAATGAAGTCTATCAGCTTCTTGTAAAATATAAAATCTACAAAAAAATTTTTTTCAACTAATATAATAAATATAATTTTTTGTGGATTCTCGCTTGATATTTCATAGAGACGTTTACTCGATCTTTTCACATTTTTTTTAAAAAAGCTTTTCAATTGATAATTTTTTTTCACTATCCTAGAAATTTTATATTTTGAAAGAATGAAGCCCAAAGTAATATCTTCATTAGCCTCTTTACTCTTTAGTCTGATCCTATCTATGAATTTGCAATTAATGAAAATATAGATTAAATTTTGATTTATCTTACTCTTATTATAATGTTTCATTCAGAAGCAGAAGATGCAGTCGCGGTCGAGATGATGATACTAGATTTGTTTATGGTAGATACCGCCAGCCTACAGCAAGAAGTCCATTCAATTCTCACCAGCATTCTGGTCAATTACACGAAGAAGAAGGAATTTATGAAACGGCTGATCCAGACAGAGGATCAAATCCTAGAGGGGAAACGCCTGATAGTGAAAGGTAAATTTTAAACTTTGTTAGTTATTGTGCATTCCTGGTACTATTTTTTCTCTTTTTTTTGTATTCATATCGATCTTGTTCTTACCATTCAAAGTTGAATTACTATTGTTTTTTTAACTGTAATAATTATGTACTTTATTTATATAATTACTATTGTACTAATTATATAGACTATTAGATAAAAAGTTTATTTTATTTTATACAATATTTGAGTAGGTTTAATACAAATATAAAATATTATAAAAAGTATATAGTTTCAGAAATGAAGTGTAAATTTGACTGGGTATGAAAATGTTTGTTATATCATGTAAATTTCTATTTTCTAGCATTTCATTTAGTCTTATGATTCAATTTTTTTATTATGTATAAAGTAAACCAATATTCTTTTAATAATTTTATTACTTCTTTCTTATTTCATATTTAAACTATAAAACTTAAGGTAAAAGTTAAAAACTGCAGAAAAAGCAAAATATTTTTTTATTTAGTTTTTTCTAATCTAACAATAAGTCATTGGTAGTATCACGGAAGTATTATTACTTAAATAAGAATTGACTAAGGTATGATATTTTGTCAGATTATAACCGCATACGGATGTCTAAATAATATTTCTTAGATAGAGCATAAAAACTACTAAAATTGTAGACTGAAGAAATTAACACCTAACCTCTTTTGCTTTAGTGGAGTTTATACTGGGTTTTCTGAAAATACAATGTGCCATGACTACTTAATCGAAGCTTTTTTCGATACAATTGAAGCAATATCAAGCTATCTTTTATTTTTATCCACTTCAAATGTATACACTTACGAATTTTCCAGGTGATTGTTTAGACATTAGATTTTGTTTCAACAGATCAGCACAACATCACAAGTCAGTGGATGTAAGAAAAAACATACTTGCGCTTGCTAACTTATCTTTCTTAAAATTCATAAATCATTCTAAAACGAAATATGCTTTAAACAAAATATCATTACATTAAATAACTTACAAGGAACCCTTACGAGGCGTCTGCCTCCGATTTTCTTGAAAGTTTAATATTTTGTAGAACATAAAAAAATAAGAGGCACCTTTTTTTATCGGCCGCAAAACGTTTTTAGCGGGTGAAAACAACCTGAAAATAAACTTTTCTCAATATCTTGAAAACAAATTTGCATAAAAAGAAAATTCTATGGCAATTATTTTTACATCAAGGGATTGCAACCTTTAATTTTTTAAGTAAAAAAATTACTTTTTTTATAATTTTTCCATTACAGAATTATCAAACTTACTTGAATTAAATCAAAATGTACTTGTTTGTAAAGAAAATGAAAAATTATAAGAGAGGTTTTTACCCAAATCTTGATTTTTAGGAATTACCTACTCTTAAATTCATAAAATATAAAAGTCAACTGAAAAAATTATTTCTTCGTGCAATAGCTTTATAGTTCCAAAATAAAATAGATGGATATATAATTTATTTATTGCACAACAAAGTAAACATTTCACATTATTACAATAATCAGGTACTGGGCACCACTTACAAGATACCAAGCGCTCAATCAGTTAAATTGATCTTCATAAGATCTATCATCAGTCAGTTAAAGTTTACTAATACATTTGGAAAATGAGAAAAGAGATACAAATATATCCTATTGTTTAAAAAATTACTTCAAGGGGTTAAAAAACCCTTAAACTTTTTTCCTGGAAATTGAATTTTTTGAATATTTCCAAAATTAATTTGAGTTATAACGGGGTTAAATTTAATAAATAATTAAATTATTCGACAACAGTGCACTCCGCTCGGGTCTTATCACCAGCTACACCGATGCGGCTAAAGTGATCCGTGAACGTGAGTCACTAGTGTAATGATCACTTCGTGCAGTGCCAAGTGTCAGTTACAACGAGTGATTTTACCATGTTACTCGTAAAATTACAATTACAATTTCCGGTGGCTGAGCTTAAGTACAGTGGCGTCAGTACCCGCGAAGTCGGCGGTATTCGGCGTCAGAAAAACCAGAATTGGAGTTGTAAATAAAACGCGATCACGAGAGTTTAGGTGAACCAAATGCAGTGTATATTCTGTTATATTATTAAAAACATCCAGTGGAAACTCTCCATAATACAAGTGTTAAGGCGCGCCTACGCCACGAGAGTATGCTTGCGAGAAGCCCTCCCTCGCAAGGAAAAGCGCGGTCAGTGTCGAGATCCTTCACGGTCTCTCTAAGTCGCGGACACTAATATACGCGAGCAGCGCTCTACTCTCTCTCTCTCTCTCTCTCTCTCTAGCGGTGAGTAAACACCTTTGCAAGTCACTCAGCTATTTTTCGCTCTTACTCATCTTCCTTCTTACGTCCGGAGTGGCGATTTTGCAGCGACGGATGCAGTATTTTCTGCCGATCATTCCTAAAAATTAAATTCCTTGAGAG
>JAPYZA010006765.1:0-10747 GCA_030522685.1 Eupelmus azureus
ATTGAAAGCTTATTAGGAAACATATAATTTTGTAATTTTACTTAATATGCTGAGAACTGATGAAAACATTTGATTCTGCTTAATCGGCAGCAGCTTTCACTTCAACTTTTCAATTTTAACTCAATACCTCTTTAAATTGGTATAGTTCCTGAAATTAGCGAACCATTTTCAGTTAATAAATGAACAGAAACTTTCACGTTTGTTAACATATCATTTTCAGTTAATAATGAAACTTTCACATTGGCACACTTTTTGCGTGAATCCAAAATCTATTAATTTGCTCGGAAAATAGCTCATTTCTTTATTAGTTCTTAAGTAATAATTTGCTAAAGGTATATTTGTAACATGTAATTTATAATAGATCTAATTTTTAATAATTTATAATTATGGTTTCGCCAAGGGGAGCTATAATGTTGGCTCCAAAGTGAATTTGATACAGTATTACATCGGCAGAAAACTCGTCGTTAACGGTCTCTACAAAATACAAATGTCGTTATTAAATTATGTGTTTTGTGTGGATGTGAGTGGTCAGCGGGTATATGAGTGGGTGCATATGAATGTGTGGATGGGTGTATGGATAGTACGGATTTTCATTACAAAAAATTCATATAAAAAATCTTGAAAATTTGACTCGAACCTTGGGATTTCCGGTCAAATTCTGGTTTAACTTTGACTCACACTCATAGTCTATTTTGTAAAAAATGGAAATTCTACAGGGACTTTATAACTGAATACCTCAGAAGAATTAAAAATTATATAGTAATTGTTTTTTTACAAAATATTTTGATGATATATAGTTTTCAAAAGTACTCTTCCTACATCAGCTCAATCAGTAAACTATTGAGATCAACAAGCTGAAAAAATAAATACGTGAAATAAGTGAAAGTGAAGCCAAAGGATTGTCTGGTGATAAAATGATTCAGTGGTCATGATGATATCGCTTTGCTCTTGCATATCCAGACACATACATCAATTGTCATCAATATAACTTCGTCGGATGATAACTGTAATACATCTCAATAGGATAACAAACTAAATATTACACATAAAATTGTTATGCAAAAGAATTTTAGTTTACATCCTTATAAAAAAAAACTTTTGAAGACACCGAAATTCCTCTCAGTTAAAAAGACACAATTTAATTAATAAATTAACTTTATGAATATTAAAAAAAAATTATTATTCTAATCAATAAATTGAAACATGTACTCGGAAATTGTAAATAGCAATACCTAACGCAAAAACGCCTATCCAGATCTTTTATTTTCGTTCGATCACTCTTACAATAATTGCCCGCAATCTAAAAAGTTTAATTGCGACGTTAACGCAAGGGAAAGTCGGGAAGGCGAGACGCGTTTGATCTCGTTCTCCCGCGAGAAACAGACTCTCGAGCAAAGTACGTCCGATAAGCAGGCAGGCAAGCTGCAGCCGTTAAAAAGGAGCCGAGTGATAGGCGTACTTTATATTTAGCGCCGCAGAAGCCCACCCGTGCATGCTTGATTAAGGTGAGTGCCGGAGATTGAGATGACGGAAATAGATATCGTGTATCGAGTTGACGAACAGTGTTGTTTTTTCCATTACCTATATAAGGATAGATGGGAATAAAAATGTATCGTGATTATCTCATTTTTTGCATATGCGTGAACGAGCATGTAAACATGGATAGAAAAAATAAGATTACGTGGCCAGCTTTTAAAGGCGATGCTGCTCGATTTCAAGTGAAATTGATGAACATTAGTACTGTGAAGGGAGCACCAGTGTTCTGCTTGGTGAACTTCGTTGTTAATGCTAAAACTGTGCACATCATTTATGATCTTTTTAAAATATTTTCCTTGTATAAAAATTATATAATAGTAATAAAATAAACCTTATGATAAATTCTCTATAGACTCCTTAAAATGCTAAACATTATTCATTTTTGCATTTGATTTTTAATAATTGACATATTGTTTAGTCTGACCTAAAATATTGTTTCCACTGATTTTTCTTTATATAAAATATTGAATTTATGTGAAAAGTACAAAAATATTCTATCTATACCTCTCTTTGCAATAAACCGAATGATAGCAGTAATACAGTAATTGTGAAAAACACATTTTTTTACACACACACACAAGAATTTAAATCATCATAAAAAGTTAGTGTTCTCTTTATTACATATGAAAGGAAAATCCATAACGTAGTACACTCACCTACATTCTTTGAAACAAATCTGTAACCTTTTTCCACTACCTACCAACATCTCAAACAACAAGCTTATCTAGCAAACTATCATATCCGCGCGGACTCGCGCCAAAAGCAAAGAGACTCCGAACACAGGAAAAACGCGCTCGCACGGGTGAGCGCAACAAGAAAAATCGCGCTATCTCTCGGCTCTCTCAATGAGCATCGGGAAAAAAGCATCGAACTATCTTGTATCTCCGACGCCCGCGGTACACATACACATATATCCGTATCTCTCGTCGCTAGAAAAAAAATGAACAGAAAAAAAGAAACAAGGAGTAAAGTACAGGGCTTGAGAGCTGGGCGCGTAACGAACGCATGTTATCCCGCCGAGCATCTCGCGCTCATAATCTATTTAATTTGCGCCGCGTGTAGCGTCTGATCCGGATAATCGCGCGCGCGCAGGCTCGAGCCGCGATGTACATGATCCGAGCGTGGGTTAATGTGCCTCGGACTATATTCGATCTGTTGCGCTTGAGATATATCTGGGGAGTTGGTGGGGGTTGGGATTTTTGATTGTGGGTGATGTTAAAGAGACGAGGTTGTTTTAATGAATTTATGTGAAAAATGCTTATGTGGTCGAAAATGACAAGTGTCAATTGAAGTATTCTTGCTATGCAATCATGTTTATACAAAACTTTAATAAAAGCTCAACTAAACCACTTTATCCATTTCTACTTTCGTCTATTATCAGTCAGCGACTCGACCACCTAAAAATCGGGTCAACCAATTTCATCCCTCCAAAAACCTCCTCCTCAACTCCAACAACTCCTTACTACACAAACCCCGCGACAACCTCAAAGCCAATAACAGCGGGGCTCGCATCGCCCTCGAGCCTGAAAACCCAGCAGCCCCTCGAAATTGCGATCTCTAGCAGCTCCTTCCCCGCATATCCAGCCTCTCGATTATCACAAGACAGAGCTCACGCACGTATATGTATATTCGTGCGCTTTGTGCTCTCGCCCGGCGCTCCGTTTGATGTCGCGCGCTCTTCACTCGCGGCTCTTCGACTTCGATACGTATACGCACACACACACACGTGAGCCGGCGCCGTGGGGCTAATTGCCAGGAGTACGATCCGGGCTTTTCTCCGGGCGCGTTAGCGAAATCACTCTCGTCGGCTCCGTCGACTGGAAACTGTAAGAGAGACGAATTCTTCGGAGGCACGCGTGCGCGTAACCCTTTTGAAACTCGCGCGCGCTAGCTGCTGGATCGTCGATTTGTATCTCGGCTTATTATTATATCCCGTCGCTGTGTTCCGCTCGAGTCTCGCTGACGTAATTGGGTTGCTGTATTAACGTTTGATCTCTCGCTTTTTTGTTTCGCTTGTGAATCACTCCCGGTGATGCACACTCGAAAATTAGGAGACGCTCGTAAAGGTATGTAGATTGTTTTAAAAACACACTCGACGAGCTTAGCGCGGAAGTCATTGTTAAGTAGACATAGCTGTAATGAAGACTTCACGGAACTAAGCGAGATTTCGAAGATAAGCGCGGGGCTCGTTTCCTCGGCACGTAGACAATAAACGTGAGAGTTGAGTAGAACGGTGAAACGACGCGTCATATAGCTCCCACAGTTGGCGATCGGAATTAAAGATCCAGAATCGACGTTTCGCACGCGTGGGCGTAAAAATTCCGGGCGTATACTTGAGAGTAGCCCTGGGGTCGTATGCAGTATCCATGACGGTTATGTCTGATTCATGTAATGGTTGTAGTGAAGGCTTTAGATTTATCTGATTATGTAATGTGAAGGTAATAATCTGATACTGTCATTTTTTGCGTTTATTATAATTACGTTTTTAAGCGATGAAATCATACAAAAAACACGCGTGAAGAAATAGTAGAATGTCAAGCCTGTGTACTTACTGTCGCCATAAAATTCCGTAACGAATCAATCATACTCAAATAGGTATACCCAAAGAAAAAATTCTTATAGGTGGTCTTATTATTAACACAATAATTATGGTAACTGGTTATAGAACTTTCTTTTAGAGCTTAGCGATTTTTCAAATATTAAATCTTGTAACGTGTACAAATATCACAATTCAACGAAAACGCAGAACAATGCGTTACGAAAGCATTACGAACACCTTACAAAAATACATCTTACAACAATATCATATATACATATATGACTATCAAATGGTTGCATTAAGATTAACTGACACTTTTTGATGTTTTAGTATAATTTTAAACGTTTATCTTTGAGCCCTGTTATCAAGTATATGTTTATAATAATTTCTACTTTACAAATCTTTATCAGATCTTTCTAGATTAATTTCTTTATACGAAAACTATTATTCTTGAATTTTTTATACGAGACAAAATACTAACTTTTTGAAAAGTTTAGTATATGATTTCTGACTTGTAAAAAGTTTCTTTTTTTGATTAAATGTTTAAACAATTGATAAGAATTAATTGTAAAAAAATTTAAATTATTATATATTGTGTGAATTAACACCGACAATATTATTCTAATTGCCTCGAATAAGAAGATTTCAAAGATTAAAAACCACATTTCCAGAAATGTGACTATCTTATATACAAGGCTACACAAATGCCATTCAAAGAGACAGAAGACAATAAAATAACAGTTTGCATTTACCCTCGAAATCATCTGCAAAACTCCGTCTAAAACAACAATCCTTACCCATCATCCTATCCTCCTATCTCTCCAAAAAAACCGTTTAAATCATAAGTCATTCACTTTATCCAAATTAATCCCTATTAAATCCAGCATCGCTCTCCCCTGCACAGACCTCAGTTTGCTCTCCTTCGCAACAGCGCGCAAGCCGAGCCGCGCAGCTAGGAATTCGCGAGTGCAGCGCTCACAGATCCTTCATCCCATAGCGAGCGCGAAAAGAGGGGAGCCTTCCTCCTCTCTCTCTCTCTCTCTCTCTCTCTCTCACTCTCCAGAGAGGGGAAGGAACAAGCGAGCCAGATAAACCTCAATTACGCTCTCGCGCGATTGACTAGGCACTCTCTCTCTCTCTTTCTCCCTCTCAGAGGGTGCCACACTCTCTCTCTCTCTTTCTCTCTCCGTGCCCGGAGTGGGGATGAGACTCCTCCCACTGGATCACGTCACGTGATACGCCGAGAGTGTGGCCCCCCTCTCTCTCTCTCTCGCCGTGCTCACACGGGGGTGGCCATCCCCTAAGTCTCGCGCTCACGCCGGAACGCTAATTATTGTATACGAGCAGGCGCGCGTATTTTTGGAGACGGCCGCGAAGCCGGAGCTCGTCTTACTCAGCGTTTTCTTTGAACAATCAACGAAATCGCTGCCTCGGTAGGTGTATATGCGCTTTTTTGGGATCGTGTACCTGTCGAATGCGCCCGCGCGAGACGCAATCTTATCTCGCTCGCGCGTCTTTCAAACAATAACGTCATCTCGCCGGGCTTTATGTGCGCGAGGTTTTCCTCGAAGTTGGAGGACTGTAAAGATATGTATTCGGTGACCGTGTACGGATTTGGCGTGCGCACACGGATGTGACGGATTGACGCAATTTTTTTTATTTTTTGTCTTTTCTCGGCGCTTATCTTGAGCTGGGAGTTGGTTTTAAAAATTTTGGAATTACGATCGCATGGTGATATAGAGGTTTTAATGACGGTGGAAAGATAAAGTATTACGTTAGATATCGTTTGGGTGGTAAGATTCATCATTTATCGCAGCTAATCTGTCAGAACCTAATAATAAAAGTAATAAATGCCACAGCGAGAAGTCATGATTTCGTCAGAGCACAAAAGAAAATCAGCAGCCAGCTCATTACGGTCCTCAACATTGTTCTTCCTCGTTTTCAAAATTTTTTTCACAGCACCCACCGTCGCGACGCTCTAAAAAAACCAGCCCTCCAAAAAAGTTCTCCGCCGGCCCGAAAAAAAGCGTCAATCCGCCAGCACTCATGAAAATCATCTAACGAAGCAGCCGTCCACACATTCACTCACACTCCTCGTAAGAACATACAGAGAAGAGTATAAGACAGAACCTTCATATAGGCGCAAGGTGAAAAGGGCCCTGTACGTCTCGCGACAAGTGCGTGCCTCTCTCTTGCATCACGGGGTGTGCACGTAGATACATACATATATACCCACACCAGAAACGAGAGAGAGAGAGAGAGAGAGACGGAGAGCAAGAGAGAGAGGTGGTGGCGGCAGTGGTGGTGGTGCTGACACTGGTGGGGGATGCTCGCGTTTCCTTGCTGAGCCTCGCGCTCTCTCTCTACGGGCCATAGAGTACACAGGGCGTCGCGAGCAGCGCGCGCATCATAGAGAAGAGCTGCCGCCGCTCTCTGCCTGTCACAGGGAGCCCGCTTCCTCTCTTTTAGTCGGACTTGGAGCGGGCATTGCGCGAGATCGACCCCCCAACGTCCCAACGGCTGGAAAAATCGACTGGCCGCGCTCGCTGCGGAGTAAAAGACCGAGTGAGAGAGAGTGAGACGGAGAGGCTAGAGTGGCCCGCGGAGAGAGCAGTAGACGTAGCGGTAGTAGTGGAAGGAGGAGAGGAGGAGGAGGAGGAGGAGGAGGAGGCGGGCTGAAGGAAGCGGAGGAGGAGGAGAACTCGCACTCTCTCTCGCTCTCTCTCTCTCTCTTTCTGGCAGCTCGAGAGCGGATGGAGAGAGAGGAAGAGGAAAAGGAGTAGGAGGACCCCGAGGGGGCGACCTTTTTTATTCCGAGCCGCCTGACAAGCCGGACACGCGAGACCGAGAGCGCGCTCCGTACCTACGTACACCGGCCTAGAGAGAGACACACACGCACACGCGGACCCGACTCTCCATCTCTCTCTCTCTCTCTCTCTCCGTCTCGGAAAAGCCGCGGGGCCCAGTGCTAGCAGAGAGAGAGACACTTTTCACGCGGCCAGTAGCAGCAAGGAGCCAAAGAGGCAGGCGCCAGCTCGCGAGGATGAGCAGCGGCAGCAGCGAGCCGACCAGGAGGCGAGCCGCCGACCTGGTGAAAAGCTCGGCCGATCCGCGCGCTACCACCAGCTAAGCTCCGAAACACAGACACACGAGAGCGCAGGCGCGCGCTAACCGGTCCGGGGAGATAGCCGACGATGCAGCTGCTGACAGCAAAGAGGAGCCATCAGCGGACGTTCGAGCACGTGTTAGCATCGGTACGCCGGTGGCCCGACCGACTGCCAGTCTTCAGTGAGTGAGTGTACTGATACCAGCACGCTGTGCTCTCTCTACACGTTTTAGAACGATTTTCGCTCTCGCGAAAGGATATACCAGTGCTTCCAGCGGGATTTCGAATACAGCGCGGTTTCGCGCGCGTGCGTGTAGGCGCACGTCTGGCACCCCACTGGGTATCGCGCGCGCACGGCTGCACAACAGCGAAAAATCCCGTGTGAAAAGTGCCGCGCGCGGCTAAGTTCACAAGGCCAGCCTCGGGCTCTCTTTCTCTTCCTCTCTCTCTCTCTATCTTTCTCCACCTTTCTCTCTCTCTTTCCCTATCATCCCCGCCGCGAGGGCCTGCAGTGATCGTGGAAAGACAGCGGCGGATGTAGCTGTGTGTATGTGCCGCGGCAGTGAGACCGACACGTGCCCAGCCGTATATACAGAGACACATAGTGTGTGCTTTTTCACCCGTGAAGAAGGCCGCGTGGCGCGAAGCTCGATCGGCCTAATCGCGCAAGTGCATCGGGGATAGGAGAGGCTGGAAGGAAGTTGGACGAGGACAGCAGGCACGACGACGGAGAACTCGGAGGAGGAAGAAGAAGAGGAGGAGGAGGAAGAGGAGGAGGAGGAGGAGGAGGGGGAGGAGGAGACAAGCCGAGGCGATGAAAGAATGCCTTCGTCGGGACGACTGCGAGGAGAGGACTGCTCCAGCCGCCAGGAAGCCCCGAGGACGATAGCCGCTCGAGTCTGGCTGCTCGGGCTCAAGCTCCTTCTGCTGCTCGTTCTCCTCGATCGTCAGCGGTAAGATCGATTGACGTTATTTTATGTGTCGAGGTATATGGGGGAGATTAGAGTTGGAGATAGGGTGGGGTTATTAATGAAGTCGCGAATTGTCATTGGATTGGGTTTTTTCATGATGTAGAGTGATAAGGATTAAGGTGTGTGGGTGAGATTTGAGGCGATGAGCAGAGCAGATGATGACCGATCTTGATTGATTGGCGAGCTAGTGCCGCATTGTGTTGAGGTTGTAGGATTCATCGCTGCATTTTTCTTTTAATTGCTGATGATTACGTGAGAGTTTTAGTAGTTTCTTGAAATAATTGTGTAATGAGGGTAATAATTGGTAATTTAATCGCGTCTTTATCCCTGTTTTTCATTTTATTTTAGTATTTACCTGAAAGGTTGATTTGCTATTTTTAAATAATGGAACAAGTTGCTTTTCAATTGTAACTTTAACAATTATATTTCTAACTAATTATATTAATTTGTGATACGTTATATATTATCAGGATTATTTAAGTATGCTTTAGAAATAAACTAAACAGTTTTATTTGTTAGTATTGCAAAAAAAATAATTGCATTTCATTTCTTTAATACACTTATAATTTTAAAAGCTAATAATAATAAAGGTGTTTAATATTAAGTACATAATAAATTTCAACCAAACGGTGAAAATGAATCTTAATACGCATTTTCCTTATAATAACTGTAATTACGTTAATTCTAAAAGATTAATACCACATTACAACTAATTTAGTACAAATTAATACCACACTTCCGCGAACATAACGTATATTCAAATGAACCAACCAAAAAACCTAAATCAGTAACCAATAACTCATCTCTCAGCGCAATTAGCAATCCCCACATTCGCAATCGCCCGCAGCTCATGATCTCACCTGCCCACAGGCAGCTCCAAAGCGCATAATTAAATAAACCTCCCGCAGCTCGCCAAAAAATCACCAGCATCCACAAACACGCCAGGAAAAATCTCTTAATCTCCACAGCTCGCTCAAACTCTCCTCTCGCACCGAGCGAGCATAATACAGACGTCAAAACGTCACTTTCGTTAGCTTTGTGCTCAGCTCAGCGCTCTCCTGGCGGCGCGCCGGCTCAGCCGTCGCAAATCGCTAAGTCGCTCGCTCTCCGCTGGCGGCCGGCCGTGTCCAATTTCGCGCGAGCAAGAAAAATTTACGGGCTCGGTAGCCTCTCTCTTTCTTCTTCCCCTCAGCGCCCCCCCCCCCCCATTCCCCTTCGCTCGGCTCGAAGAAATCCATCAATATATAGTATAGCTATAGAGAAGGAAGGTGATGCGTTGGTGGTCGCGGCGCGCCGATGAAAAACATTAACGACCTACTGCAAATAGAGAGCCGCCTCTGGCTTTCTTCTGGCCGGACACCTTTGACGAAGCAAGATTGCGAGAGGCTCAGTTCATTGTGTTTTAACTAGCGGCCGGAGCCGAGAGAAAACTATTTAGGAGGAGGCGTCTGCCTTTTTTCGCGCGCGAGAGAGCCAGGAGGACAAACAGCCAGACGAGAGGATGTGCTGCTGGGCCCCGGGATCGTGTAAAAAATCCTGGCGTTTCGGATGATTTAAACTCAGCTAGTCTGCAGGGATATAGGTGTAGGATGTCTTTTTCTTTCTTCCTGTGATTTCGGTGATTCGACGCGCGGGTCAAGCTTTTTTTTCCCTTACCTGCCGAGGCTGTTCGTTTGAAGCGTGAAGAAGGAAATAAATATCGCTGCTGGGCAAAAAGTGTGCGAGTCGGTTTTAGTGACGATCGCGGAGGTATATGGAATTAATAAGGTGGCTAATTCGGATGTTTAAATTTAGGGATTGCTTCATGGGAAATTGAAATGGGTACTAAAGCGATAAATTAATTTAGGTTTATGGAAGCATTAAAAATGAACTGTTGAAGATTTTTTATTTTTAAATAGCTTCACACTTCAGTAGTTTAGGTTTTAATATTAATAACAGATGGATTTATTTGATATTATAATATAGTAAGCTGTTCATTTAGATAAACGTTTCAGGTCTTTATATAATTCTACTTTCTAAATCTATATAAATGTGAAAAATCCCAACTTTAGGAAATTACTATTAATAGAATTATGATCACACAAGGAAAGGTCAACTCGCAGATTGTAAACTTAAAGAGAAGGCGATTTAATGAAACTCACGAGAATGGATTTCATTTCTCGTTAAAATCTCCTTTACATATATGCGCAAAGAATTTGCTATTTTATTGATAGTTCGTGATCTGTGATCGTGTGAACGCTCAACGCTTATAGCAATAAACACGTATACTCCTGCACTGAAATAAAATTAAGAAGCTTAATTTTGATTTATACTGATGTATTTTAACTCTGATGTCAAAAACAAAAACATTGTAAAATTATATCAAGTATCATTATATGAACTTCTGCATAATTCAGCATAAAGTAATGACATTCATTAGAGTCAGAGAATTTACCAACTAAAGGTGATCTTATAAGACTATCTATTTACGTATGAGCTGGTGCATTGGATATCCACACGATACTTAACTAATTCACTATGGCACTGAATATTTTTTTTAGTGCTACAAACTAGTAAAATTTACAAGTTAACTTAAAGTTCTCGCTTACGTACCGT
>JAPYZA010006766.1:0-10752 GCA_030522685.1 Eupelmus azureus
TTGACTTATAAATTATCCCCCTTTATCTCTGAAACTATCCGTTATTTTGAGGGGTTTTACGTTACTTTTTCACTTTTTTACGTTATTTTTCGACATTTTCACGTTATTTTCCTTGATTTAACGTCGTTTTCATGATATTTTGTGATGTTTGTGCTTAATTTATCAAATACCCCACTTTCTTTTCGTGACATAGCCGTTACTTTGTATAGTTTCCGTTATTTTTAACTTTTTTATATTATTTTTGTAATTTTTACGTTATTTTTCTGGAGTTAACGCCGTTTTCATTGTTTTTGACGATATTTGTGCATAATTTATGTAAGATCCCCGTTTATCTCCGAAAGCAGTCATTATTTTCAAGGGCTGTCCATGATTTTTCGACATTTTTATGTTACTTTCTTCGATCTAACGTCGTTTTCATGTTTTTTGCGGTATTTATGCTTAATTTATCAAATATTTCTCTTTATTTCCAAAAATAGCCGTATTTTAGCGGTTTCTACCTTCTTTTTACTTTCTTAACTTTCTTTTCGATTTTTCAAGGTTATTTTCTCTGGTACGTTTGTTTTTCATGATTTAACGATGGGGGGTTGGCGCCCGAAGCGCACAGGGGGGGGGCGAAACCCCCCTAGTATATGTATATTATTCAAAGCATTATTGGTATATCTAGGTATATGTACATACGTTTAATCTTCGTGTATCTCAGAAATTCTATGGCTATTTTCTCATACGGGATTGTTCCTCAAGAAGCGTCTATACTCATTGGTTAAATATAGAATTACTAATGTTTATAGGGAAACAAAATTTTTTAAATTCATAGATTTGTTACAAAGTTAATGAAATATAATATTTATATAAATATTATAATAATAAAACCTGTGGGTTTATTATTATTATAATTATTATTGTTATTAATTAATTTATTTATTTATTTAAACATTAAACGGGCAATATTGTCCATATACAAAAGTAGTAAGTTATAAAATTACAAGTATGTAAGTAGGTAGGTGGCTCATGTTAGTGAAAGAAATAACGCTAGATAATTATAATTAAATTTCGCAACAACAAGATACACCAGTATGCGCGCAATGAGAGATCGTTTGATGCTTTGGCAATAGTTGCATCGTAGTGAAGTGGATAAACTTAAATTTAGTCCGGGCATTGTAGGATTTTGTGAAAAACTTTTTTTAACTGCGATTTTTTTGTGCACATCGTCGCAGAATGATGTGACGATTAATGGAAAAAATGTCTCTTCCGAAAAAGTTGAGCGTCAAAAGTTATTAACAATTTATTAAAAAATTGTCGCGGATTTTATTGGTTTTTTGCTTAAATCTTTTTTCCTTTAAATTTTAGAACAAAAAGTTACAGAACCATTTTTGTTCAGCCATAAATTTCCTACAAAACGGTATAATTAAAAATCGATAAACATTATAATTTATTGTTGATATTGGTCAAAAACTGCAAAAAAAATGTTATCTTGATCACGATTTTCAAACTAATTTTATTTGTATATGAATCATAAGATGTTTAAATCAGTTAGTGCAATTTGCAGTCAACTAAATACTAAACAAAATGAGATAAGTCGCATTTCAAAATATCAACCAAATCTCTTACAATAATTTTTTAAAAATCAAACTTCCAAGTTGTATTACTTGCGATCAAATAATCCTACAAGGACGTCCTTCCAGGAGATGAACAAAGTTAATGTTATTTATCATTTGCAATAAAAAAATATTATATTTCTTACGTTTAAGCCCTTTATTTTGTTAAAAAAGAATTTTGCATATAAATAAATTAAGAAATCTCGCAAGATTTTGAAGTAAACAAAACCAAACAAACGGCATTCAATTTGTTATAAAGAAACACAAATTAAAAAAAATCATTCCATCTGGTACAGTAGAAGCTGAGATACGAATAAATTACGTTTTCATTGTTTATTGGTAAACTAATGAATATTTAGACTTCCAAATTTTACTGAATATTCTTCAAGATATTAGTAATCAAGTGTTTAGTCTTTCAAATGCATAGGTTCCATAGTTTTAATGTAAAAAATTCGTGTAAAATGAAAATTTCAGCGCGCGATTGTGAGTGTAACATAGTTCAGCGCATGGTGGTGCCCGCGCGCATGCGCGAGACGCACCCGCCGACAGTTGAGTTACGGCTTACTGTAACGCTTATCTTTATTAACTTTTTTTAGCATAAACTCAAACAGAAAATTTATATGCGGGTAAAATTATAATTAATATATTTATAATTATACAAAATACGTTATAAATTATTAATTTTATATTTTAAAAGTCGTTTTTTTTTCAATCCGAATAATAAGTTTAAATGAATTTTTCAAAGAAAAATATTTTCTTTTTGATAAATATATTTATTTAATCCTGTATTTAATAATAATAATCGTTATAATAAACAATTTGGATATATATAACGCGATATACATAATTTATATACATATTAACTATTATATATTAAATTACTATAGTATATATACTGTCTGTATTTACAAAGCCCAACCGGCAAATTTATACGGCCCCCCTAATCCCTTTTGTATCTCAAATCCCCTACCTGTTTTCGAGTAGGTAACAGTAGCCGAAAACATTTTCAAATGAAACTGAATGTATTAAATGTTTAATGAATAACTCTTGGAAAGTGGATTATTAAAAGTTTAAGAGACAATTCTCGGAAAATGAATTATTAAACGTTTAATGTATATTTTTTGGAAATATATTATTTTGTAAAATTATATTTCAAATACAACAAATGCACAAAATTTTAATATGACATAATAATATGAAATATATTTTGCAACTTTAATAGTTAATTAATTTGATAATTTACAATTTTTAATTGAGAAATACATAAATAAAGACAAGCATTGCAGTAAGCCGTAATTCAAACATCGGCGGGCGGACCTCGCGCATGCGTGAGTTATAACAACCTTCTGTATATCGATCGTCTCATCTCATAAGAAACTTTTATCGATTACTTATAGAATGCAAATGTGAATTGTTAATTGTCTTAATGCAAGCGTCATTCTCTGTCGGGCTTCCAACCTGTAAAGACATCAATAAAAATCATTTCTGTTACATCTGTGATCTATCTGTGATTTACTTACCTTAAAATCACCTTATCTACGAAACCTGTAACATAACTCGCGCGGGTACTACCATACGCCGAGCTACGTTGCACTCTCAATCGCGTGCTGAAACATTCATTTTACATGAATTTCTTATATTAAAACTATTAAACCTATGCATTTGAAAGACTAAACAATTGACAACTAATATCTGGATGAACATTCAGTAAAATTTGGAGGTCTAAATATTCATTAGTTTACCAATAAACAATGAAAAAGTAATTTATTCGTATCTCAGCTTCTACTGTACCAAATGGGACAATTTTTTTTTAATTTGTGTTTTTTTTATAACAAATTGAATGCCGTTTGTTTGGTTTTGTTTACTTCAAAATTTTGCGAGATTTCTTAATTTATTTGTATGCAAAATTCGTTTTTTAACAAAAAAAGGACTTAAACATAAGAAATATAATATTTTTTATTGCAAATGATAAATAACATTAACTTTGTTCATCTCATGGAAGGACGTCCCTGTAGGATGATTTGATCGCAAGTAATACAGCTTGGAAGTTTGATTTTAAAAAAATTATTGTAAGAGAATTAGTTGATATTTTGAAATGGGACTGATCTCATTTTGTTTAGTTTTTAGTTGACTTCAAATTGCACTGACTGTTTTAAACATCTTATGATTCATATAAAAATAAAATTAGTTTGAAAATCGTGATCAAGATAACATTTTTTTTCCAGTTTTTGACCAATATTATCAATAAATTATAATGTTTATCGATTTTTAATTATACCGTTTTGTAGGAAATTTATGACTGAACAAAAATGGTTCTGTAACTTTTTGCTCTAAAATTTAAAGGAAAAAAGATATAAGCAAAAAACCAATAAAATCCGCAACAATTTTTTAATAAATTGTTAATAACTTTTGAAGCTCAACTTTCGGAGGAGACATTTTTTTCTGTTAATCGTCACATCATTCCCCGACGTTTTGCATAAAAAAATCACAGTTGAAATAAAGTTCCTGAAATGGTCTATTTTCGAGCTAAAATGGCCGGATTAGTTCTAAAGACTAAGAAATTGCATATTGGGTTGGCAGCAAAGCTGAACTAAATATAAACAAAGCTTAATAAGAAGTACACCATGATAAAGGAGCCAGTATGGATTCAACTAATCTCATATGATCGGGCAAATTATTCAATAATCTTGATAAACGGGCCCGGAATTCATAAAAAGTACGGATCGAATTACACGTTTACTCAGTGAGAGATCTTGGATTGCGCACATTGTGAGAATAGATACGGAGACCAAAGAGAGAGTTCAACGTGGGGCAGCTGATCAAACCATGCACAATCTTAAAAATAAAAACTAAGTCATGGTAACGGTGCACAGATGATAAAGGCAGAATAGAAAAACGCGTCATAATAGGCTCAAAGTTGTGGTCAAAAAAACTCATCGGAGATCCAGATCTGGCAGACAAGAATCTGAGAATTATATGCTGTACTGCCTCAAGCGAGCGCTCAGCCTTGGCCGTGTAAGGCGACCAAACAACAGAACAGTAAGTAAGATGCGGTAACACCAATACTTTATAGAGATAGAATAGGCAATCAGCATCAGTAAATGAGACAGTATAGCGCTTGATAAATCCGACACATCTTAGGTAACCACAGCGTCTATATGAGCGTCGAATGAAAATCCTTGATCCTGCAAAACCCCAATGTCTGATACCAGCGCGACCCTTAACAACGATCCGCCATCCACCCTGTAGTCGTAATTCGTGACTCGGCGCGCGCGACTAAACGAAATGACACAAGATATATCTACATTGATTGGGAGCCCGTTAGTAATACTCGACTCCTCCAAGGATGCAAGATCGCGTTGCAAATATCCAAAGTCAAGCGGGCACGAGACCTTAGAGTATATCTTAATATCATCCGCATAGCTAAAACTTAGCATGTTTAATCCTTCGATTTCCGAATTAATTTTACGAAATTTCAATTTTAATTTTACTTTTATTATTACTTTTTCTTTTAAATTGATAAAATAATTTTTTTAAGTATGTTACCTGGTTATATTTTATATGTATTTGAAAATTATGTAAGTACATTATAAAATTTATTGCAATAAGTGCATGAAAATAAAGTTGTTATAACACCCACATCCGAAAACTTCATGTGCCCCATGTGTCACAGTAGGAATCAAAGGGTTAAAGCAATCGAACAGGTCGTTCACATAAACAAGAAAAAGTAGAGAACCTAAGTTCGAGCCCTGTGGTACACCAGACGGAGCCTGAATAATACGAGAGACAGTTGAGCCAATTTAGACGGCCTGTCTACGGTCAATTAAATAAGACGACAGCCACTCCAATGCAGTACCGCGAACACCCATATTCCACATCTTACCCAACGGACACGAATGAACTACATTATCAAAGGCCTTAAGGAAGTCAATGTAAAGTGCGTCAACCTGATGAGCACACTCAATCACCTCTCTAACAAAGTTGGTGAAAATACAAAGGTTGGTGATAACAGATCTGCCCTTGATAAAGCCATGTTACTCCGAAATGATACTGTCAAATAAAAAGTTAGACAATATGGAAGTTATCAATTTATCAAATAGTGCAAAGGCTCAATCAAGACAGATTCGCACTTTTTCAACAGAGTGGGAGGAACGCCATCCGGTCCACTGTGGATATTATCATCCAAATCACGCGGAGAGGAGCGGATATCTCTATAAGTGATGTACATAGCAGAAAGTACGCGATTGTGGGCCAAATCGTATGGTACATTAGGCACGACCTGATCAGAGTGTACAGAGCCGAAGTAATCAGCGAATAGTTCCGCGGTATCCCTAGCACCATCGGCCATTTAGTCACCCAAACGCAATCTATTTGGTATTCCCTCGGTACCTCTCAGGCTATGTATAAACGACCAAAAGTTTTTTATGTTACGCTTAACACTATTCTGTACATTATCAATATAAGTGCGATACAAGGAACGAGATTTACGAATACAAACAGCGCGCAGTCGTTTAAACTCAATATAACTGTTCAAATTACCACTTTGCTTCCACCGGCAATGAGCACTCTTCTTCTCAAAAATAATCTGCTTCAGTTCGTGGTCATACCAAGGAGGGAACCGACCAGTCGAGGATTTCTTGAGCGGTACAAATCTGGAAATTAGCGGCTGCAAAATATCATAAAACCTTTGAACAACAAAATCAATATCATCATTGGGTAGGCCAAGAGAAACCGGCCAGTCAATGCCCTTCAAAGCTAACAGCAGCGACGCATAATCAGTATGCGCAAAATCCAGGGAGCTGACACTTTTAGTTACATCCTTTGAAACAGAGCCCACATGAAGCAGGAAGGAAGCTGGAACGTGATGGTAGTCAGAGTTCAGTAGTGTCAGACCCGTATCGATGGGCTCCAATAGGTTGGGCGATACCAACAGGAGATTCAAAGTGTAGCCCTTAGAATGGTGCAGCGGGAACACCTGCTCAAGCTCGAAGAGGTGAGATAGCTCCTGAATCTTGGTGGCACAAATTCTCTTTTCTGGAGGAACGTAGTTTAGACAGGTGAAGCAAGCTGGCACATCACTCCATGTGATGTTAGCAAGATTGAAGTCACAAAATATGATGAGTTTATACGAAGAAGTATCACCAATGAACTCCTCGATCTCTTGACGCAACATGGAGTAATGCTCGCTGAGAGAGGAGGGTGAAAGATAGACTGCAGCCAAGATGTATGAGCTATCCATTTTCAGCCTGATGTACACTACTTCGATGCAACTGGATATCCTGACCTCAGCAATAAAGTTCTTGAGACGGCTGTGCAGCGCTATCAGCACACCTCCACCTCGAGACGCAGGAGAATCATTACTACGGTCACACCTGTAAATAATGAATTGTTGTAAACCCAGTTTCGAAGATGATGTATCGTATTTAAGCCAAGTTTCAGTAAAAATTATGAAATCAGGAACGAAGGTAAGCTGGTCAAATGAGGATCTAATAGTATCCAGCTTGTTGTTGACTGAGCGAATATTTAAATAATAGAAAAGTAAGCTACCAGCTGATTCGTTTACTCATTTTTTGAGTGATCCGATGCAGAAGCATGTACTTCCACCAGTCTGGGCAGGCCATCTTTGTATTTGATAGTTTTCTTCAAGCTATGAGTGTTATTCCAAGCCTCGAGTTCAGTACGCAGCTGCCGTAGATGCTCCCTTTCAGATGGAGTTCTATCCTGAGCAAACGATATATCTGGTGGGAGCAGTTTCCTGTTACGTAGAATTCTCAATATATCAGCAGGTGAAGACAATCTAAGAAGAAGTGGGCAAGGTGCATCAGCACATAATTTTTTCCAAGTCTGCAAGTTCTTACAATATTTAATTCCAAGTTGTTAAATTTTGATAGGGAATTTCTCACTGCAGCAATATCACCATTTGGAGTAGGTGATTCAAACAGGTTATAAACAAGTAGATTGAAGGATCGACGCAGTCTGTCTTCCAGTTCCATGGAGACGTTGAGCTCCAACGACAGAGATGATGGACCACCTTGGGATGCATCAGGTGAAGACACTCGAGACAGACCCTCCTCGAGGGACTCAAAGCGATGAAGATGTTCCTTTAATGAAGAGATGAGCACATCAATGGAAGCAGCATTAGAGTCGACCCTAGAAATAAGTTGCTCTTGGGTAAGGCTTATATTAGACAACGTGAGGTTAACCTTGTCAAATTGCAAATTTACATTCGCACTCAATGCACGAATCTTAAGTAAGAGAAATGAGCAGTCAAAGGCACCCTGAGAAGCACTCTCCCCGGTGGGCAGGGCAGAATTAGAGGCAGCTGCGGTGGCAGAAACGAAAAGAGCAACTTGCTGACGTTTTGAGTTCAAGAGGTTATTTGGTGAAAGGCGTTGCGATTTAGATGGCATCTCCGAAGGCAGATCAGTTTCCACGTCCAAGCACACAATCGTAGAGGAGCACTTAAAAATATCCGGCTGAGCAGTAGTGCAGCGCAGAGAGCACGATTTATGAAAAACTGAGCAGCACTTCTTGCATTTAACCACACTAGCGACCGCCTTCTTGCCACAGTAAAAGCAGGTGCCAGCAAGATCCATAAAACTAGGTTATACTCACAACACGTGCCCAGGAGGCCAAGGCCGATGAAAGCACTACGATGTCATCACAAAAACACTTTCCCCATTCAACACAGGGACAAACCCAGCCACTTAACAGTCTCAGCGCAAAAAATAAAAGTATCACCTCTGCAAATATGACCCAGGTCTACACCGCGGGAAATATATGTATATAGAGTGAAATGGCTACCCACGCGGCAACAAAGTAATCCGACGCAATCAGGTCGGATTGCAAATAAAACTCCCGAAATTTGTAATCAAAATAATCGGGAGACAACGGGCTTGTTGTTTATAATAATATTTTTGTTATTTAAGAACAAGTCTGAATAAAAACAACAGAAAGAGTGGGAGCAGTAAGGAAGGCAATCCACGCTCCTGCGCCACCTACCGGCAATGATGATTAATATTCATCACTAATATTAAACATGAACCAAAAAGTCATAGAAGCACAATTATAGACATATATAATTATATGTGGGAATGTATATAAAAGTAGTATTATCAGTTTGTATTTGTATTAAAGTATAGAATTTTGAAAAATAAAATTAAACTACCACTTTGAGAGTACTTTAAAGGAAATGGGTTTCTCTACACGTATCGATTGTACTACAATCTACATAAAATCTTTCAAAAATTCAACAATTTCTTCATTTTAATGTTGATGGTGTCATAATAGTTATTACAATAATTGTAAGATCTTTCTAAATTTTGAAGTGAAATACTTACTCTATGATTAAACGACATTAATCTGAAAGTGATTCTAATTTTTAATTTCTGAAAATTATTCATTAAACAAAAGTCAATAATATTTTTTAGTTGTCGAGTATTAGACATCAAATCTAATCAAATTTTGTAGATGTGCATGGCATCATCTACAAGGCCGTGTACCCTGTGACATACTTGAATATAAACAAATAATAGTCAATTCCTGTAGATGTCCACGTCGCCATGGTGATTTAGAAACAATGCAACTAGTCTAATACTCAAAATATTCTTTACATTGTTTATGTATATTTTTGTAGTTTATGTTATAATATTACTTCATTCTTTATAATTTAGGGTATTATTAATTTATAAATATTTTTAAAAAATTATAAACCTACATAATTACAACGTGGTAATCGTATGGTAGCCTGGTGCTAAGTATGCGAAAACCATGTGGCAAACATGTGGGAAGCATGTCATATGGATTTTTTCAGTAAGGAAATCTATTTTTGTGATTATTGAAAATAATTTTTATATAGTGTATAATTGTTTTTGCAAAAAATAGTGCGTTTTTATTGTTTATTAGTCGTCGTCATGGCGTCGGGGGGAACGGAGCCGCACGATTCCTCTCTGAATAAATTCTACAAATACCATTCCAACGTCAAAGTTGGGTCGTTAGTGTGTATAGTGTACGGTAACTTTTTTCACACTAGTGAAATTGTTGCTAGATAAAACGCTGGGAGCCCTGTTAAGTTTCTTAGTAATTTATTTATTGTGTGCCAGGATCGTCCAAACCTTGCTCTTACGTCTAAGGCCTCTTGCACGAATGGAGACATAGAAGGAACAACGCTCGCTGTTCTTCACTGTTCATCAACACACAACAATGCACAGCGAGGAACGACACACAGCTAGCTCGTTGTGTGTCGCTGTTCCTCCTTGTTCCTCACTATTCCTTCTATGTCTCCATTCGTGCAAGAGGCCTGAAGTACCATATGGCTCGCTCAGCGAAACAGCGTGGCAGTTTATAGCTCAGCTAAAAGGTGAAAAAACAGAATAAATTAAGTTGGACATAGTGAAATAAATTGTGCACGAATAAACTGATGAAAAAAAACATGATAAAACCATCTATGATGATTACACAGAAAATGAATCTTTAGAAATTGAAAATAACTTATTAAAACAATCACTCAAGAAAATAATAAATTGTTAAATGATAGACTTATCAAAGAAAAACAAAACGGTAATAACAAACTACAGACCAATCTCTTTAATATCCAATATATCAAAAATATTTGAAAAATTACTACATAGAAGAATATTATCTTTTTTCGACAAATACAAATTAATCTCAAACAAATAATTTGGATTCAGGAAAAATAAGAGTACTAAAGACGCTCTTTACCAAATATCTAACTTAATCTATAATCAACTTGATGTAAGTTGTCCAATAGCTATAACCTTTCTTGATCTAGCGAAAGCTTTTGATACAGTTGATCATAAAATATTACTAGACAAGCAGTATAATTACGGAATTAGAGGTAGTACAAATAATCTCATTAAAAGTTACCTAAGTGACAGAAAACAAAGGATAAAAATAGGTAAAATTTTTAGCCAATATAAAACAATATACATAGGAGTGCTTCAGGGTACTATACCGGGACCTCTGTTGTTTATTATATATATATATATATATACACTAGTGGGGCTCCGCCCCCCTACTCGCTCCGCTCGTCATCCCCCCCCCCCATCACACCGTACATAATCTAAATTTCTAATAATCAATTTTTATATATTCGGTTTGTACCCTCAACTTATTTATATTTATGTAAAACTTTTGA
>JAPYZA010006767.1:0-15238 GCA_030522685.1 Eupelmus azureus
TCTCGTCCGAAACTTCTTTGCAATATTGCTCCCGATATAGGCGCACGAATTTTGTCCAAGTCTGAATTTCTTCTGCTACCGTCAAATACCAAGTCTTGGCAGCGCGTTGAAAGATGCTGCCTAATGCATATAGAATTGTAGATTCTGAGAATCTGCTGCCCTTTAAACATAACTCCAAGTCCAATAGAAATTCCTCCGCGTTCTCGGAATTACTTCCCGTGTATCTTAAGTTCCGACCTTTGAGCACCTTGATACACTCAGACTGCTCATAGCCTGAACCTTCTCGATCCCGCAGCTCGAGTTTCTCACGTCTTGAAGCTTCAGATCCACTAGAATCTAGAGACTTTTACGAGGACTTCCGAATTGGCTTCTTGATGGCGCCACTCTTTGCTGCCGGCGGATTGGGCTTCGAGATAGCACTACTGCTCGAACTCAGCGGGATCGATGAGCTGTCTGAACCACTACCCACTGTAGAACTTGAGAGCTTTCGGTTCCGTGACGACGGAGAAACCTCTGGGTTGTCCAAGGTTTGGCTAGCCAGGGTCCGCTTTAGTCAAAAAAAAATTGTACAACTCCAAAAAAAATTTCCGATTTCCAAACTCCACCCAATTCCAAAAAAAATTGTCTTCTCCTAAATCCTCAATCCCAACACTTTCTCCCCCTCCCCTCGTCTCCATACTTCGCAGCAAGTCCAACTTACACACACTCACTCATCCATCCCACAATCACACAGTGCATTCAATTTAAAAAATTTATAAAAAAGAATGAGTCCAATCGGCCAAAAACTCGCAGAAATAGAGCCAGCGCAACTGAATGCGCACTCTATATCTCTCTCTCTCTCTCTCTCTCTCTCTCTCTCGCGCGCACGCGCTTCTAGGCGGTTGGAGGCCTGCCGTATAGCGCGAGAGCTAGAGTCGCGCGCTCGAGAGTTCCGAGCGTACGCCCCACTCTCTCCCGCCTCTGTGCGCCGCGCCTGCTATAGCCGCGGCGGCTAGAGATTAGCCAAGCGCTGAGCGCTTGCCCCACTCCCCACGCGCGGGCTCTCTCTCCCCGTCTCGCGGGGCTGCGAGAGACTCGGCGCAGGCAGCATCGACGCTGCCCCCACTACGCGCTCTCTCTCTCCCTCGCGTACAAGTGCACGCGCTCTCGAGCACGTGTACTTGCGCGCTATCAATTTCTCGACGCGCTCTCCCGAATCTACGCGCCGCGCTAATATTCTAATGAATATTTCTCGGCGCTGTGAATTCGGAATAAGTTCTGGAATCGAGCAAACACGGCGCGCGAACGCCTGGGTTTACGTTTCCGAGCCAGCAGTCCGAGTTTGTTCGAACCGTTGCTGACTTTCTCGGTCCAGCAGCGGTTATTGAATTTAGCGTTGACGAATATAAGATTCGACAGCGCTAAACCCAGAAAAAAAAATTATGCACACTATTACACTTTTCAGTCACATAACAATAAAAGCAAATTTTCGTCCAACACACAATACACAAGAAAAAATCTTTAACTTTTCTCCGCCTCTCCAACGCACGTGATAATTTATTTAATGAAAATTATCAGGACTGCCGAAGCGGTCCTGTCACGGTCGCCATTTGTTACGGAGATTTTCGCGTACTTGAATTTACTTTGTAATGAAATCGAGTCGCGATGGCTCGTCTCCGCGAACAATAAATTTTATTACGTCCAAAACCAAATCAAAGTTAAACTAATCGCATCAAATTTAAATTATTGAGATCGGCAGGGCACGGAGCCGCGTGCCGTCGCGCAAGGAGAGGACGGAAAAAACACAAGACAAGCAATAAATAAACACGCCAAAATCATCCAATTAATCAACAAGAATTTATAATAAAACACCTTACGGCGCACGCAGACGCCCAGGCACTCGTCCAAATCTCACTCGTTCTCTCTCTCTCGGAACCGCGTCCAAATTCGCCGACCAAGATTGCAGTGGAGAGGTGCAGCTGAAGGTACACACACTCTCACAAAATCGCTGCACTCCACGCGCGTTGGTCACCAAAAACTCCCGAATGCAAAACCGTCCAAGAAACTCCAAAAACGGTGCGCGCCTCAGCCCCCCCCCCTTACCGCGACGCGATCTCGGTACACTCACACACACACACACACACATACATTACACTGCTCACGCAGGAGCATACAATTAAATATTAGTAATATATATTAATTCGGCGTTGCCGATTATTCATAGGTGCGCCGCGCCGTTGCCACCTAGCTGGATCGCGATCCGTCGGCTGCTACTCCAAACCTATAACATAAGAAATGAGCGTGAGATATAATTAATAAGTTAATTATATCTCTTTCTCATTTCGCTGCCCCTAGGCTCAGGCGCACAGCAACGATTACCCGTTACTATATATATATATATATATATTCTCGTTGTTTATGTATCTATAAATTCTTTAATATCACGTTAAATATTTATTATATCCTTATGTATGTGTAAATAAATAAATAAACAAATATATACATATATGTATATACGTGTGTGTGTGTATATATATACACACATACTTAAGGATATAATAAATCTTTAACGTGATATCAAAGACGTTTTATAAATACATAAACAACAAAATACAATAATATTAAAAAATCATAATTTTATTACAATTCATAAAATAAGTTGTTTTACGGTTTGGGCTATAACTTGAAACGACATTTTTTCAAATACACGGCTTTCAGGAGTATATATATTGTACAGAACTTTTTTTATCAAATAAAAAATTTTTAAAAAATCGATTTTTTTTCAAAAATTTTGTTTTAACACAGGCTGGCCTCCTTAAAATCTTCTATAAAAAATTCTTTAAATTTTTTCCATATATTATCACCTTGGATGTTCTCATTTAGTAAAAACCATGCAAAAAATTTCCTCAATTAACAAGGTAACATGATTCTACAAGCTTTTTCAAAAATATTGTTAATTTGGGAATCATGCTCTACTAACCCCATAGGAATAGCAGTATCTTTAAATGAATTATAAGTAATATTTTCATGAGTTCCTAAATGTTGATTTAGCTCCTCTTACTCTGTTTAATATTAGTTTTAAATGAAAGCGTTTTAAATAATTTTTTTTTTAGAATGGGATCTCTTTCTCCATGATTTTATTTTTAAATCAAAAATGTAATATTTAGGAATGTTAACATATTTAATTTGTCTAGCTTTTTCATCATTTTCGTTTAATCTAAACCAAGCAGTCAAGGTTGTTTCGGATATATTAAGAGCTGCCGTTTCATTATTCTCTTCAAACACAATTTGCTGTTGGTTCTCCGTATGAACAGTTAATCATACAACAGAATGGCTTCTACCACATAAAGGAAATTCTTGCAATGACCAAGCAGCTTCCATTGGGCTCAAATACCGTCCATCTATAATATCTGCGTAATTTCTTCGTATACATGCTATATTCGTAAATTAATATCCTATTTGTGTGTATTGTGTATTCTTGATTGTGTACATATTTGTGACCTTTACATACTCCAGTGAGAGGTTTATTAAATAATTATTATATACCATGAAAGAGTGTAAACTCAGTTTGTTGATTATTATTATCTACGTCAGGGGCCAGCGGAAGGCGAGATGGAGCGGAGGTGGAGGGAAGTGGAGGGGAGGTGGAGGTTGTCAGAGAGGAATTTCGCTGCAATTAACTATAATATATATGTATATATATATATATATATATATATATACACACACATATATATATATATGAATTTTTATTTTATTTATATTGCTGATTACATAAAATTCAAATGATTTAATAGATATTTGCTTTCAAAAAGTATTATATATATATATATATATGTATGTATATATATATATATACACTTATATTTATATATACATATAATAATTTTTGAAGACATATATCTATCTACATATTTTAATTTTATGTAATCAGCAATATAAATAATATAAAAAGTCAAATACAGAAAATTTTGTTATTTTTCAAAGAATTATTTTTTCAATTTTTCCTAATATGTTTTGATCTAAATAAGATATCAAAAAACAGCAAACGGAAAATAGTTCTACATTAAATTTTCTATAAAAATAACAAAATATGAAAATTTCGATTTTTTGAGCCGAAATTTTGCTCTAACTCAGTCCTGAGGCCTTAAGTAAGTGTTTTCGAAAAAACCTTCCGCTATGGTCGAGAAAATATGGTTTTAAATTTAGAAAACAATTTTGGACATCGTTTTCAAATGTTAAGATTTAGTTATGCCTGCAGAAACGACGATGTCTTCAAATACGCGGTTTTCGCAAGAAATACGCGGTTTTCGGGGGAATATGGTTTTGAATTCAGAAAACAATTTTGGACATCGGTTTGAAATTATAAGATATATTTATGCCTGCAGGAAAGACTATGTCTCTAAATACGTGATTTTTGCGATAAATCGACTACGAGCGCTATATTACCATAGAAGGCCTTAATTAAATGTATCCCGAATGGAAAAATGGAAAATATCCCAATCGAAACGAAAACGTACGAAAACGTACGGAAAGGTACTGAAATGTACGCGAATGTACAAAACTGTCTTTCCATTTGAATGTTTAGCTTCTTATTCTCTTTCTCTTACTCTCTCACTCTCTCTCTAATAATTAACGTTTCCATACGTTTGCGTACGTTTGAGTACGTTCACGTACGTTCACGTACGTTCGTGTACGATTCCGTACGTTTCCGTTACGATTGGGATATTTTCCATTTTTCCATTCGGGATATAAAACAATCTCCCGGATGGGTCGGGGGAATATGGTTTTGAATTCAGAGAAAAATTTTGGACGTCGGTTTCTATTTTTAAGATATAGTTATGCCTGCAGGAACTGAAAACTATATACGTAGATATAGTGACCATTGAAATTTCTTATTCTTACTCCTTATTCAGTTTTATTCAGGAATCGTGTGATAGGCCTAAGTTTATTATGTCGAGCTTTCTGTATACAAATTAACAAATGAGATAAGTATAGGGTTATTTCAATTAATTCTAATTATTAAATTAAAAATATGATACTTTGTGTTGTAACGGGGTTAAATTTAATAAATAATTAAATAAGTCGACAATAATGCACTCTGCTCGGCGATGCGGCTGAAGTGATCCGTGAACGTTAGTCACTGGTGCAATGATCACTTCGTGCAGTGCCGAGTGTCCGTAACAACGAGTGATATTACCATATCACTCGTAAAATTACATTAACAAATTCAGGTTGCTCAGCCTATGTAAAGTGGCGTCTGTATCAGCGGAGGCGGCGGTATTCGGCCACACACTTACGCGCCTCGCGTCTGATACAAATTGTTACCCGCATGTTGTCATGCAAACGTTGTAAAGACTCTTCGCGCGTTTTGAAACTCCGTGCCGTACTGCCAGCGGACAGCGGGCAGTAAAGAGTCTAGCTCGCGAACACGCCGCTAGGTGGCGCACACCTGCCCCCGGCAATCACGCCTTAGGAAACGCTACCTCTGGTAGATATAACCCCGACGCCCGGTCCGCACGGGCAGCCTTTGCTCACCCAAACACCTTCCCGTAGATGGTCTTTGGCAACCACTATAGTTCGAAGTGAATAAAGGACGTTTTTTGTAGATAATTAAATAATTGTCTTTATTTAATTATCGCCCTCACGAGGCATGCCTCGTTTTTTGGGGGATCACTCCGGATCCACCCTCTTCCTTTTCCTATCCTCTCCTCTGGGTGGTGTAGCCTTCACTAAGCCGGGCGGGCTTTCTGTCGCTCAGACTCGCTCCAAGAGTCGACGTAGAGAGGTTAGTGCTGTCTCCTCCCTCTACGTAATGCAGAAGCCTCGCCGGGGGATCACAGTCCCAGCGACTGGCACCGAGGGATCGTCGACTCAGCGGGCACGCACTGCTCACCGCTCGCAGTAGCTGGCCATCGACGAGCTCTTCGCATCATCTTCGAGCTTCTCAGCGCTCCGTCGACACCACACCGAGGCAGCAGCTCCACCTGCAACTCGCCCGCATCCGAGAGCACCCCAGCGCTCCATCACCGCTCTTGACCGGCTTGCAGCAGGAAGGACACCAGGCACACAGTGATTTGACGCAGCCGCTCTTCGGTCACCTCGTGGCGAAATGCCGAGCGCTCCGCCTCTGCGTCAAACTCTCCACTCGGAGCGGAGAGAAGTCGCACGAAAATGTACGAAAATGGACCGAAGTAAACGGCCGCAAGCCCGTGCTCGCGTGAACTCCGGTGTGTAACTCAAAGCCTGCAGGCCTACCTTATAATTGCGCCCGCTCGAGTACAAAAAGGCTCTCGGTATATTGGCTGCAGTGCAGTCTCCAACTCTGCTTCACTCTGCTGCTGCAGTTGGGATGACGTCGCGCGTCTAGTGTTTTTTATATCAGCAAAACACTTTAATGTACTGCGGTGCTCTGCTGTAAACCATAAACTAATAAAAACAAGAGAAAAGTTGTGTAAACTTTTGAATACGTTGAATATGGTCTTGATGGTCTCGCTTCATTTAAAAACACTCATTTTCTTTCAGTAAAAATAAAAAATTATAAAATGTTGTTTAACGATAAAATACATAAACTCCTTATAAGTCAAAGCAACAATCTTAATTACTTGACTATTTCAACAAGTTACTTTCTTATTTTTCCGAAGATATACAATAAATTATTTAAATTTTGATAGTTGTTCGTATTTTGACTTTCCAAAGATAGAACGATATATTACAAATTAATAAGACAAGTATGGAATACAAACCTAAATCGTTGTTGAACTATATTTGATAAGTCAAAAAATTCCTTTTCTCGCCATACTGCAAACCCATCAACAGTTGATAATTTATCAATATTTATCAATAGAGTTTTCTTATGATCTTTAAAGTGATCTAACATTAATTGAATCTCATTACTTAAGGTATATTTTTGTAATTCCTTTATAATTCTTTTTAATTGTCCACTGATGAAATACCTGAAACATATAATTAATTTTTATAGTCCGAAAAAATAAGCTATCGAATGGTAGTTTTAAGTTATATAAAAATGAATTTATCGATCTTCTACGAACCAAGCTGTTAATTTCAATATAAAGGGCAGAGCACACATTATACACTGTGATTCAAAAACTGTAAAGCGCTTTGCCCTACCAAAATAAATTTCGTCTTCGAGCAGCTAGAGTGGATTCCTCAGTAAGGCACTAGCTGCTCTACTTAGACGCCTGCCGAGAGATGTTAACACGGTCTTAAGGGCTCAGGACTTAGTTAAAGCCTGGAAAAAGATTAAATTTAAGTATAGACGTTAATTTTTTTTTCTATAATCTTTATTAAAGAAACTTTTCCGACCATAAATATACATTAAATTTTACAATTTGGCGCATTCACAACGTCAACTTTAACTTATCTTTAATAAAATTTCGGTATTGTTATATTATAGGGATAGATATATTCAAGATCTCTGCAAATTGTCAAGGTGATCCGTTGAAAATTGGCTTAGAAATTCCGTGGCACCCATCAAAATACATTAAAACACTAGCTCGACTTCAGAAGAGGCTTTCAAGCATTGGATCAGACTTTTTAAAGTTGTGAATAGAGCAAATTCTAAAATTTAATGTATATTCAAGGTAGGAACAGTTTCTTCAATAAAGATTATAGAGAAAAAAAATTACGTCTATATTTAAATATATTTTTTTTCCAGGTTTCAACTGAGTCCTGAGCCCTTAAGTGTACTGGGGGCTTAGAATCCTGGAGAACAATTAGTTATAAGGATTTAAATAAATCTATATTTTTGGGCCTGTTATACTTAAATGTTTCATTGAAATTTGTGACCCGGAGCTGGGGACCTCTCCTTGATAGCGTAATGTTTTGCAAACGAATCAACGAAGGGAAACTACGCTTTGTCTTACTAGAAGAAGCCCAGGCCTCCGAAACACGATTTTGCTCAAACTTTTAGATATGTCTTTAGGTGTCAAAATCTGAAGAAAACCAGAGTATAAGACCCTAACACTTTAAATAGCTTGAGTTATTGATAAATTTGGCTTTATTTTAAGGAAATACTTAAATAAACACAAATATTGAAATAAAAAACTTATATGCATCAGTAACAAATATGTAGAATAAAACTAGAAGAAACAAGTTTTCATAACTTTTTAACAAAATTAAAATATTATATACAGTAGTTAAGAGTTAGAGATAAGAATGTGTAAAATATACGGACAAGATTACAGCTATAGTGTCGGTGCATATTCGTTGCTTATCTTTGAACTGTTTTAACTTTTAAAGGAAATACAATATTATAATTCTGCATAAACCAACGGAAAGTTTGCTTCTTCGAGTTTCATTTTATATATTTAAAGACGCATACAAGTTTTTCTTTTGAATTGAGTAAAAAAAGTTTGAATAATAGCATTTATTTCAATATTTCCTTAAAGTAAAGCAAAATATAAAATCATTTAACAAATGTCAAGTATATAATAAACATCTAGATACATTATAAGCTTACCTTTAAAAAGGTATAATATTTACAAGTATATGCTTTGCGATTATTATTAATTTGCGTTACTTTAAATTATTAATCCTATAATAATTTAGAAACTCTATGAAAATGATTTTTATTTTTCATATTAATATTGCTCTTAGATCACTTTTTTATTAATTGAATTTTTAATAGGTTGATAGAATTTATTTATTGTACTAGTATGTAAAGCTCTCAAACCTTGACATTAGAATGTAATGAAATCATTGAACAAGTGTCAAGTATACAATAATTTAATTTTTAATATATATTCATAAAATTTAATTACTATACATAAAAGTGTTAAATACTGATATTAGAATGTCATGAAATCATTACAATAATTTCAAGTACATAATTAATTTCTTTGAAAGTACGGTCTTAGAATGTTATGAAATCTTGAAATAAATGTCAATTATATGGGGTACACATGATATATCGTTACGTCCTTAAAATTTTCTGTTGATAATTACATTAATCTGTTCAGATTAGGCAAAAATACAAACATATAAACCTAAATATTCCTCTGCAGTGTATATACATACCTTATAAGCTTACCTTTAAAAAGGTATAATATTTGCAAGAATGCTTTGCGATTATTATTAATTTGCCGAACTTTAAATTGTTATCCTATAATAATTTAGAAACTCTAAGAAGATGATTTTTATTTTGTATAAGGCATTTTTATATTAAAGTGAAACCATTTTTCTCCGCTCATCACGCTCTCCTATTTTATAGGTTTCACATCTGATAATAACCTAATTTTTTATAAATGAGAGGGGCATTTCTTATAATCTTTTTATAATATTAAAGTGAAACCGTTATTTTCTCCGCTGTTCCCGCTTTCCTATTTTATAGGTTTCACGTCTGATTATAACCTAATTTTATATAAATGAGAGGGGCATCTTCTATAATTTTAATATTAAATCTTATTTTATATTAAAGTGAAACTGTTTTTTATCCGCTCCTCGCGCTTTCCTATTTTATAAGTTTCACGTCTGATAATAACCTAATTTTTGGTATATAAGAGGGGCTTTTTTTATAATCTTATCTTATTACTATTACTACTATTATAATAAAGCAAGGAATTCAGACTTTTTTTCTCCAATTTTTCTCATTTTTTTTAAGATGATATTATATCTGATTAGTCCATTAGTGGACTATTACTTGGACTATTTTTGTATGCATGTTCCCTAGGTGTATTTTCTCGCAAATGATCTTCGTCGGCCTGGACGTTATTCTGACACCTGGACATCTTTTTCTGGGAGTGTTTGTCTTTTTCGATAATTTCACTCTATACCTAATTGAATGGGTTATTAGGTTATTATTAATAATATTATTGATTTTATATTTTTATATAATAAGTAATAATTACACATAATCTATTGTTAAATACTAATATAAATTTGACCTTATGATGAACTGTCAATTAGTGAGGCGTAGAACAAAGTTTAAATTAGTTACATATATTAAAACATATATAGTAATGTGATGTCAACACGTAAGTATAATATATAAATTCCAAACAGCATGAGAAATTGTATAGAATAAGAATGAGAGAGGATGAAAGAGTAGAGGAAGAATTGTGTATATAGATTGACTGGGTTTGAGATTTTATGTGAGTGTGTTAAATATTAATACGTTCCTTAAATTTTAGTATATCTAAAGTTTCAGAAATGGGTTATTTTATGTATAAAAAATGTAAGTATAATAATAATTTCAAAAATTATTGATTAATTAAATTTTATATTAATTTTGTGAAAACAATTTAGAATACTTTAACAATATATTTTTTTTTATTGGGTTATTCGGTTATTGGATATATAATGGGCTGTATATAATGTATGTAAATATATATTTAAGAATTTCATTTAATTTACAATAATTAATTATTAAATATTTGTTTCATTTGGACGTTCTCATAAACACCGATTGTCTGGATAAATACACTCCCCTCCACATGCTTTTGGGCATCCAACACAAAAATCGGCAGAGCTAAAGTCTTATTACTCGGCACCCAAAAGTCTTATCTCAAAAAACCAACAGGCATTCGAAAGAGGAAGTAAAAGCCTTTAAAAAAATTTATCTGATTTTAACCGGATGCAGATTTAGATCCCGTAGGCGGAAAAAAGAACTATTCAACGGTTCGAAAGAGAATTTCTTCAGCTTTAAAATGAGAGTTCGAGCACTTTTTTCCGATAATTTTTTACCAAGTTAGAATATTTTTTGTAAAAGAAAACATTTTTTTAAACGTGAATACATAACAAAATAAGCGAGATAGAAAAAACCCTAGAAAGAAAAAAATGTAGTTTTAGATCTACAGTTTAAATTTGATTTTGAGAAAAAAATTTTTTTCAATTTTTTACCGTGTAAAAAAATTTTAAAAGGTTTTCACTATAGTACTTGCAAAACTATGTTTATTTTGTTGTTCTCAAACGATTACTTATAATTAAAATTACTATTGTTTTAAGCCAAATAAAAAAATATTTAAAAAAGCAATTTTTTATTAAATAAAAAATAAAAAAACAAAAAATTATTTTAAGAACGGGTTATATTGTATGAAATAAAAAAAAGCAATTCTGAAAAACATAATTATTTTTTGTATATAGGTATTCTTAGATACGGATTATCCGAATTTGTAAACAATTAATGTAAAATTAATCTACTCTCCTTTCGACTTATGGTTAGTATTATATTGTAATAAGTATTTCATTGATATCAATAAAAACTTGATAATTTAATATTAACTAACTTTTTCATTATTTTGTTTTTATGCAAGTAAAAAATACTTTGTCATTTTTTAATATTTTTTGTTTATTTGGCATAAAAAAATAATAACTTTAAGTAAGAATCGTTTGAGAACAACAAAATAAACATAGTTTTGCAAGTATTTCATTGGCTACACTTTAGTGAAATTTTTTCTCAAAATCAAATTTAAACAGCACATCTTTGTTCTATGGATAAAACTACATCTTTTTTCTCTTTACAGCTTTTTTCTATCTCGCTTATTTTTTATGTATTCACGTTTAAAAAAAATCGTTTTTTTAGAAAAAATACTCTAACTTGGTAAAAAATTATCGAAAAAAAGTGCTCGACCTCCCATTTTAAAGCTGAAGATATTCTCTTTCGAACCTGTGAACAGTTCTTTTTTCCACCTACGGGATCTAAATCTGCAGCAAGTTAAAGACAGATAAAATTTTTTATATTTTTTAATCTTTTTTTATTAGTCATAAAAAACTAATTTGATGTTTTATATGTCTGCAATAGCGTTTTTGAAAGGCTTTCATATCCTCTTTCGAATGCCGGTTGATTTTTTGAGATACGACTTTTGGGTGCCGAGTAATAACACTTTTTAGCTCAATTGATGTTAGTGATGGGTGCACAAAAGCATGTGGAGGGGAGTGTACCTCTATATATTATATTTGTCCTGATAAACATCTATTTAACAGTATATATATATATCTATATTATAAAATTATTTCGCCGCAACCGCCGCCGCCGTGTATAAGCATTTCCGAAGACTCTCTTATCTCCGAAACTAGCCGTTATTTGGAGGGGGTTTACGTTATTTTTTCACTTATTTACGTTATTTTTCAACATTTTCCACGATTTGATGTAGTTCTCTTGATATTTTGCGATATTATTGCTTGATTTATGAATTATACCCCTCTATCTCTGAAACTAGCCGTTATTTCAAGGTGTTTTACGTTATTTTAGCAATTTTTTACGTTATTTATCGACATTTTTACGTTATTTTCAGTAATATTTTCAGTAATAATAAAATTATAAAATTTGCTCAACCGGTAAAAATATTTATGTCTTGCCATTAAGTAAATAAAATTTGGGGAAACCTCTAATAAAAACGCACTAAAGTATCTACCGCAATGTGACGTGGAAACGATACTACTAATAATCATTGTTTTATATGTGTATATGATACGATATATTTTAAAGTTTCAAAGTACTAACGATAAACGATTCCTCTACATCATATAGTTTATTTTGATAAAATATAAAAATTAAAAATTAAAAATTTTTATTTCAAGAACAGATAGTCTTGTGAAGAGGGGGAGTTGGCGCGCGAAGTCCCCTAGTATATATGTATATATACATATATATATATATACATATATAAGTTTGGTTTCCGGTAATTTTTAGCAAATATCTGATAAATTTGTTGATTTTCCGAGAATTTGTCGACTTTCCGGTAAATCCAGGAAAACCTATATATTTAAGTTCACTTCCCGGGTCCATAAAGCAACATCAACAATTGGGAATAAATAGAGAAATTACGGGTTTAGACCTTTATCTCTTTAACACAGTATGGATAACGCTTTATACGTCATATTATTCTGTCAACTGATACACTTTATCTCGACACCGTCTACTTGGAGCGTTGTTTTTTTTTCGATAATTTCACTCTATACCTTGGTTCTTTGCCTCGTAGACGATGTCGAGTCGTCTTGAGGGTCATCCGGACACCTGGACATCATCTACATGGAATGTTATTTTTTTTAAAATTTTATTGTATATCTGGTGCTCGTCCTCGTGGATGATCTCGCGTCGTCCTGAGGGTCATCCGGACACCTGGACATCGTCTACAAGTTGTGTGGGTTGTTAATTGATAATTTTAATTTTATAATTGGTCCCCGTCCTCGGGGATGATGACGCATCGTCCTGAGGGTCATCCGGGCACCTGGACATCATCTGCAGGTAGTATTGATTTTCTTTTTATAATTTTACTTTATACCTGGTGCTCATCCGAGAAGATGAGGTCGCGTCGTCCTGAGGGTCATCCGGACACCTGGAAATCATATACAATGTATTTTTTTTATTATTTCATTGTATATCTGGTGCTCATCCTCGTGGATCATGTCGCACCGTCCTCAGGGTCATCCTGACACTTGGACATCATCTACAGGGAATGTTGTTTTTTACAATTTTTATTGTATATCTCATGCTCATTCTCGTAGATGATGTCGCGCCGTCCTGACGGTCATCCGGAAACCTGGACATCGTCTAGAGGTAGTGTTGTTGTTACTTGATAATTTTAATTTTATAATTGGTCCTTATACTCGGGGATGATAACTCATCGTCCTGAGGGTCATCCGGACACCTGGACATCATCTGCAGGGTATGTTTCTTTTTTTATAATTTCATGGTACATCTGGTGCTCCTGCTTGTAGATGCTGACGCATAGTCCTGAGGGTCATCCGGACACCTGGACAACGTCTACAGGTAGTGTGGGTTGTTTTTGATAATTTTATTTTTATAATTGGTCCTCATCCTCGTGGATGATGTCGCACCGTCCTCAGGGTCATCCGTACACCTGGACATCGTCAACAAATTGTGATCATTAATTTTAAAATAATTTTACATTAAACCTGGTGGTCATCCCGGTGGATGATATCGCATTGTCCTGATGGTTATCCGGATACCAGGGCATCATCTACGGGTAGTCTTGTTGTTATTTGATAAATTTAATTTTATACCTAGTGCTCATCCTCGTGGATGATGTCGCATCGTCCTGAGGGTCATCCGGACACCCGGACATCATCTACAGGGTATGTTTCTTTTTTTATAATTTCACTGTATATCTGGTGCTCATCCTCGTGGATGATGTCGCGTCGTCCTGAGGGTCATCCGGACACCCGGACATCATCTACAGGGTATGTTTCTTTTTTTATAATTTCACTGTATATCTGGTGCTCATCCTCGTGGATGATAACGCATCGTCCTGAGGGTCATCCGGACACCTGGACATCATCTACAGGGAACGTTTTTTTTATAATTTCAATGTATATCTGGTGCTCATCCTCGTGGATGATGTCGCGTCGTCTTGAAGGTCATCCGGACACCTGGACAACGTCTACAGGTAGTGGGGGTTGTTTTTGATAATTTTATTTTTATAATTGGTCCCCATCCTCGGGCATGATGACGCATCGTCGTGAGGGTCATCCGGGCACGTGGACATCATCTACACGGACGGTTATTTTTTTTATAATTTTATTGTATATCTGGTGCTCATCCTCGTGGATGATGTCGCGTCGTCCTGAAAGTCATCCGGACACCTGGATATCGTCTACAGGTAGTGTGGGTTATTTTTGATAATTTTAATTTTATAATTGGTCATCATACTCATGGATGATAACGCATCGTCCTGAAAGTCATCCGGACACCTGGACATCATCTGCAGGTAGTGTTGATTTTCTTTTTATAATTTTACTTTACACCTGGTGCTCATCCTAGAGGATGATGTCGCGTCGTCCTGAGGGACATCAGGACACCTGGACATCGTCAAAAGATAGCGGTCGTTTCTTTTTAATAATTTTACATTAAACCTGGTGCTTCTCGTGGAAGATATCGCGTGGTCCTGATGGTTATCCGGACACCTGGACATCGTCTATAGGTAATGTTGTTGTCATATGATAATTTTAATTTTATAATTGGTCCTCATCCTCGGGGATGATGAAGCATCGTTCTGAGGGTCATCCGGACACCTGGACATCATCTGGAGGGTATGTTTCTTTTTTTATAGTTTCATTGTATATCTGGTGCTCATCCTCGTAGATGATGTCGCGTCATCCTGAGCGTCATCCGGACACCTGCAGATCGTTTACAGGGAGTGATGTTGTTATTTGATAATTTTCAATCTATAATTGGGATTCCTCTTCATGGATGATAACTCATCGTCCTGAGAGTCATCCGGACACTTGGACATCATCTGCAGGTGGTGTTGATTTTCTTTTTATAATTTTACGTTAT